>JAEQBH010002195.1:0-146070 GCA_016808115.1 Tetrastigma voinierianum
ATCGTGAATCAATTACATGGTGATGTTGGCCAACATTAGTGTGATCGCATTAGAGATCGAGATTAGAGATGAGGATACCTAGGGATATGAGTGAAGCGACCTTCGGTTGATTCGGTGGAGATAGAGATATTCAGACCCAAAGGTGGCAATTAAGGTTAGAACATTAAGGCATTCCAGTACCGAGTTGGGAGTAGAGATACACTCCAACTCTACTAGCCCGAATAGGCGAATACACCTCGAGAGAGGGTATCTCGTAAGCAAGATCACCTTGCCATTAATAAATCATAAATAAACTAAATAATATTATCCTTAAGAAATAATCCATCGAAAGTGGCAGGGGAAGACAAAGCCCTAGTCTCCATTACATAGTAATTCATTGATTAGTTTGTAGTTTATATTCGGACACTAGTACCCTTTACCTGAGACGTATATCGAGATAATGCTTGAAAGCAAATCTCTGTAGTCACCACACCTATCCCAGTGGATCGATATCCCAGGTACCATTGGTACACCATATTACTTGGGGCAGCAACGTGCACTTACACATAGGCGTACATTTACACCACGTTTTTCGCTGTCGAGTTTTTTTGGGCGCCATTCTTGGGGATAGGTTTAAATGATATAGAATAAAGCAATTATATATTACTGCGGAATTTCTGTTTTATTTGTTTTTTTCAAGTGTTGGCAATTTGGTCTTGTTGTTTCGTGTGTGATTACGGTTTAGATTCCGGTGAGTACATGCGCCCGGCGGTCCCGGGTTGACCAACATGATTTTGATCCTGAGCGAAGAACACGAACAGAGCGAGAGAGCGAACGGCTTCGGAAATTTAGCAAACATGGAGAACAATGAAGAGAAGGATCTTAGCATTGAGCAAGCAGGCGAGAGGCCGTAGGGAATAGCGGAAGGAATCAAGCACCCGGGCCGTTTGTCGGCGGATGATCTTCATGTTGTTAGAGGAGTTTGCTCTACCGCCCACTGTTGTTCAGACAGCTATCAGAAGACCACCTATTCAGGCAAACAACTTCGAGTTAAAGTCAGTCACTTTGCAGATGCTTCAAAACATCTTGTTTCACGGGTTGCCTAATGAGAATCCAAATATGCATCTGACCAACTTTCTTGAAGTGTGTGACACGATCAAGTACAATGGGGTTACTGAAGAGGCACTCAGGTTGAGACTGTTTCCACTCTCACTAGGTGATAAAGCCAAGCATTGGTTAACAAGTCAGCCACCGGATTCCATTACCTCATGGAACGATTTAGTGCAAAAATTCCTGACCAAGTTCTTCCCACCCTCGAAAATTGCACAACTTGTGCAAGAGATCAATACTTTTGGACAACTAGAGGGGAGAACTTTGGCGAGGAGCATGGGGCGAGATTTCTGAAACTGCGAGAAAGTGCCCACATCCGCAGTTTAACGGATGGATGCAAGTCCATACTTTCTATAATGGTGCGAGGAATGCAACTGAGAACGTTGATTGATGCCTCGAATTTAGGAGGAGCACTCATGAAGAAAACCACGGACCCGGAGCTTATGAAATTGTGGAAGATAGTGCGGCAATACAAATCGGTGTACAGGAGAAGGCCGCGATGAAACCATGGGTGGCACGGATAATGAAGTTCTCAACAATCTGGTTAATCATGTTTGCACAACTACTTAGCGGTTCACTGAAGCGACAAAGACCGCGAATTCCATGCGAGACTTGACCAGTGGGAGTTGTGTGAATTCTGTGGAGGACAGCACAATAGCACAGAATGTCAGTCAGGAAACCAAACCGTAGAGCAGGCCCAGTATGTGTCGAGATTCAATCAGAACCAGCCACAACAACAAGGACAGTATGGGGGAAATAACTACCAGAACCAAAATCAAGGCCAAGGGTGGCGTAACAATCAGAATCAGGTGCAATCAGGACAGTCTGAGGTGGATGATCAGATAGCATCAATGAATACAGTTAGTGAACCACCTCCTGAGAAAAAGGTGGATTTAGAACAAGCCCTTGCCCAAATGCTGACCTCCCACTCTGCTTTCATGAATGAGACCAAGGCGAATATGCAGCAACAGGCCACTCAATTGAACAATCAAGCCGCACAGTTGAGAAACTTGGAGGTACAGATGGGCCAAATGGCTAATCTACTGACAGAAAGGCAACCGGGTTCCTTACCAAGCAACTCAGAAGTAAACCCGAGAAGAGATGGGAATGAACATGTCAAAGCAGTCATGCTGAGAAGTGGTAAAGAATTAGAGACACAGGGGCAATCACCAGTTGTAGAGGAGGTAGGAGGCGAGAAAGTCATCGGCCCGAGTCGAGAATGATGATGCGAGATAAGGAGCGCCTAATGAGAAATAGTACGCGAAAACACTTCTGCGAAGCAAGGGCGGCTACGATTCCTTATCCTGACGTCTAAGGAAGCATAAATTTGGATAAGCAGTTCACCAAATTCATGGAAGTGTTCAAGAAGTTACACATTTTATATCCCATTTGCTGATGCTTTGGAGCAGATGCCGGTTATGTGAAGTTTATGAAAGACATCTTTTGTCTCGAGAAGAAGATTAGGCTGATTCCAGAAGCAGTTAACTGGCGAGAATGTAGTGCCATATGAAGAGCGCATAAAAGCTTAAGACCGAGACGTTTACCTTCCTGCACCATTGTAAATCTTATCTTTGAAAGCCTATGTGATTTAGGTGCTGACATAAATCTCATGCCCTTGTCCATTTTAAGCGTTTGGGATTAGGTGGCTTCGTTCAACTACGAGTCACACTTCACCTTTAAACGAGATCATACAGCGCCAGAGGTAATAAAGATGTCTTAGTAAAGGTTGACAAGTTTATCTTCCCTGACGGGTTCATTGTCTTAGATATGGAAGAAGACAAAGAAATACCCATAATTTATTTAGGCGGTAGTTTCTTGCAATGGCGAAGCGATGATTGACGTTAAGAGGGAAGAACTAAAATTGAGAGTGCAGGAAGATGAAGTCAAGTTCAATGTGTTTGAAGCTGTGAGACATCCAGCAGAGAGTGATACATGCATCATGGCAGAAATAGTAGAGGCTATAGTGTCTAGCCAAGTGATCTGAAAGAATGGTAGAGGCTATAGTCTCGCTTTGATCCTTTGAGACTAGCTAGTGCGGGAATGATCCGGAGAATATGGCGAAGGCGAGGAGAATATACTAAAATGGTTGGATTAGATTGAGGACCCAATAGAAGGAAATACTTCGAATATCTAGGTGAAGGAGCTAAAACGCCAGTACCATCGGTTGAACAACCACCCAAGATGGAACAAAAACCTCTGCAGCCATTTAAAGTATGCATATCTTGGGATAACATCTACCTTACCAATGATCATCTCAACAACCTTGGTAGCAGAACTAGAGGAAGTTATTGAGGTCCTTAAAGAGACCATAAAATACGCTTGGGTGGTCTCACAGCCGATTTAAAAGGTTCGCCCTTCCATGTGCATCATTGTATTTTGTGAAGATGGGCATAAACCGATTGGAGCGCAGAGGAGAAGTGAATCAACGGTGAAAGAGGTATTGAAATGGCGGATCTTGGAGTAATTTATCTATTCCAGATCAATTATATGGTAAAATCAGGTTAGTAGTACCTAAGAAGAGGCGAACAACTATCATAAGAGCTGAGAATAACATATTCTTTATATTCTGAATAGTTCTTGGGTGGAGGATTTGTATTGATTAGCCAGGCTGAACAAAACCATCGAAAAGATCATTTCATTCACCGTTTCTAAGATCGGATGCTGGATCGATTAAAGCGGGTCATGAATATTATTGCTTTTTGGATGGATATTTCGGTACAATCAAATCCTTCTGTACAGAAGATGGGAAAACTGACATTCACATGTCCCTATAGGACATTCGCGTGACGGATGCCCTTTGGGTGTGCAATGCGCGGGCACCTTTGACGATGTATGATGGCCATTTTCTCCGACATGGTTGAAGACAATCAAAATCTTCATGGATGTTTTAATTGTTGAGTCAATTCATTTGACAAGCTTGTTTGGAAAATTTGAGATCGATATTGATAAGGTGTGAAATTGACTTAGTACTCAATTGGGAGAAGTGCCTTGGCACATAGTCTGAGAAGTGTGTACTCGTCGCCAGTTCAGCAAGAGGAATAGAAGTGGACAGAGCAAAGATTGAAATGATTGAAATTACCTCCCACCCTCGTCGATTAAAGGGATCATAAAGTTTTTAGGCCTGCGGCCCGGATTCTATAGGCACTTCATCAAAGACTTCCTACTCGGTGCAAAACCGTTTTAATCTTCTCTTAGTCTAAGGGACCCATTGAGTTTGATTGATTCGCGGTGTTTGTGCATTTCGGTGTTGAAAGATAAGTTGGTATCAGCTCTATTGACAAGTGACCCAAGTTGCGGTCCTTCCCATTGAACTTATGTGCGACGCAAGCTATTTTCTTGAATTGAGGCGGTGTTAGGGCAGAAAACGAGAAAATTTTCCAGGTAATTTACTATATACAAGCGAGACAACCAGATGATCTTCAGTTGAATTATCATCCTTTACGGAGAAAGAACTATTGGCTATTGTCTTTGCAATAAGGTCGGACCTTATTTCGTTAGGTAACAGGTGATCGTTCTGATCGATACGCCATTAAATGCTTGATGACTAAAAAAGAGCGCCAAACCTCGATTAATCCGGTGGGTTCTTTTTATAAAAGAATTTGATGTTGAGATTAAAGACAAGAAGACGCGGGGAACCTGGTGGCGGATCATCTTTCAGGTGGAAGGGGCGAAGTGATGTTCAAGTGGACCAATTTCAGTTGAAACTCTTGGCTAATGAAGACGAGAGGGCAGTTCCATGGTTTTTACTTGATTATGTGAATTATTTGGTGGCCAAGGTAGTCCCCGGGGTAACTATCTTGAGAAAAAGAAGTTTTAGCACATTTATTTACTACTATTGGGAGGAGCCAATTCTTCTGTTCTTCACGATGGGTGATCTGGAGATGTGTGCTTGAAGGTAAATAGGCAAATTATATTGAACCCTTTTGCCACTCTCCATATGTGGTGGACATTTTGGTGTAGAACAGTGGTAGAGTACTTCAATCGGGCTTCTATTGGCCGACTTTATTCAAAGTTGCTCATCATTTCGTATCCACATGTGACAAATGTGCAGATGGGGGTGTTTCTAGAAGACAGGCCATATGCACTGATTAAAAGTAGAAGCTGTTCGAGCTATGGGGATGGACTTCATGGGACCATTCCCATCTTATAGCAACTTTGTACACATCTTCTTGCGTGAGCTATGTCTCGAAGTGGGTTGAAGCAATTCCGACCCTTTGCTTGATACTCTGAATTAGGTAACTCAAATTCTGTGACCCACATGTTCTACGATTTGGAACCTCGAACGCGATCACAGAGATAATGGTGCACTCATTTTATGCAATAAGGTGATTGACAAGGTTTGCAAAAGTATGAGTGCGCCATCGTACATCTCTTGCATATCTGCCAGGTCAGTGGGCAAGCGGTATCAAATCGAGAAATTAAGTCCATTATGGAGAAGGCAGGTTAACGATTCGGAAAGGTTGATTAAAGATTGAAAGATGCACTGGCGTGCCAAGATAGCTTTAAAGCGCCCTTGGGTATGTCGCCCTTTAGAATTGTTTATGGCAAAGCATGCCATCTTCTATTAGGAGTGGAGCATCGAGCCTCTTGGAACCTTTCGTGGGTTGAACATGGACGGAGTACACACTAGCCGGTGAGACGGCGCTGCGGCTCAGGTGAAGCCCCAGACAAGTCGGGAATGAAGCTTAAAAATGCCCGTATTTACAAAGAAAAGTCAAAAGCCTGGCACGATAAACACATTACCAGGAAGGAATTCGAGGCTGGACAACAAGTTCTCTTATTTAATTCCCGTCTAAAACTCTTTCCGGGAAAATTGATGTCTAGATGGTCTGGGCCTTTCACAGTGACCAAGGTCTTTTCACATGGTGGGCGAGATTACATCACGAAAGGAACATTCTGGTTACCATAGCGATTGGCTTAGGTATTTTAGGGCGAGTTCCAAGCGGATAAGCAGTCTTTCCTTTGGCTGGCACCGAGACCGAAGTTCGATAAGCGGTTCCTACGACTCCCGAGGTTCAGGCACATTACGAATTCGGGGCCGTCGAGGCCCACGAGCATTAAATATAAGCGCTTCTTGGGAGGCAACCCAAGTTTCTTTTCATGCAATTTTCCTTTTTATGCCTCAATTTTAATTTATTATCTACTTTAAGTTATGATGGTTTGTTGTCTTTATGCATGTCGGAATCATTTTAAGGCTGTATAATTTCGGGACCACGCGATCGAATGTCTTTGGGAGGATCGCTCATGTCGAGCCGCAGAAAAGTCTGAGTCCGTTTACCACGAGGAGTTTTCTCTTATCTTACTATGGTTGCATGTACATTGTAGATATTCTCTGTAGCGTCGCGGCGTTGACACTCCAACGTCGCGACGTCTCAACGTCGCGATGTCAGTTTGACCCTCTTTGGAGCGTTGCGACGTGAGATCCCAACGTCGCGACGTTGATTTTGAACCTCCCAGGAACGTCGCGACGTGAGATCCCGATGTTAGCGGCGTTGATTTTGATCCTCCACGGAATGTCGCAGCGTGAGATTGACATCAGCGACATTGATTTTGAACTCCTACGGAGCGTCGCGGCGTTGATATTCTTGTCGCGGCGTTGATTTTGCGATCTCTGGAACCTCGCTGGCGTTGATACCCAGCGTCGCGGCGTTCATTTATTAACACGCATTCACGGGCGTCGCGATGTTGCCTGTTTAAGGCCACACATCCCATTTTGCTCTTCTCACCCTGTATCATCCCTGCCTGAACCCTAGCCTCCCTACACACCCTTCCACACCGACCATTGCCAGAGTTCCCCACCACACCGGTCGGAGGCCAGTATTTTGCCCTCCGACACCCTCTCTGCACACCACCATCACCGCTCGCACACACACATGCTGGGCGCCGTTCATACCTCCACTTAGGTGTTCTCGCCTTAGTGCAGTCATCCACCTTAGGTCTAGGGGTCCCCATTTAGGTTCACATTTAGGGTCACATTTAGGTTTATTTCAGGTTGGGTCACATTTAGGGTCACTGGTGCACTTAGTTAGTCTTCGTTTTTCCTAGTGCACTCTAGGTGTTTGGCATATTGTCTAGCCCAGTTGAGGGTGTCACCTTGGTGCCACTTCACTGCATTCCCCTCCTAGGAGCATAAGTCCTTTCCTCCAATGTCTGGAAAGAGGCAGAAGTTGCCTACAAACCGGGGTCGGCCCAGTGACGATTTGACCCCCAATTATGATGTCTCACGGTTCGTCAATGAGGGTGCCGCCGATCGGTTCGGCACCATCTGCAGAAGCAGGTCATTTAATATGAGAAGGGTTTTCATCACCACGGCGACTTCTTGAGTAAAACTATTGCGGCCAAGGATGCGTGACGCATCCAGCTCGTGAGTGTGGTGCGAAGAATTCTCGCCAATCTGCGCCCTCCCCTCGTCGTCGAAGGTTCGAATTGAGGGGTGTGTTGGTCGACTTTAGTCTTGGTCGATCAATCACTATTATAATCTTAATCATGTCCCCTCGGAGCCGTTTGATCGGCTTTACGAGCGCCCTAACTACCCCGAGGCCATTCAGGTCTTGACTAATGGACGGGGTGAGTGGAAACTCAACAGTGAGGGCCATGCTAGTCCATGAGGCGAGCTTGCAGCTGTATCTAGTGCGGCATCACTTCATCACGTCGCGTCTCATTCCGACGACGAACGTGTGTAAAGTGATCGCCAAGCGTGCCCTGCTCAACTATGCCATCATTCAAGATATTCCTTTTGATGTTGGGCAGGTTATAGAGGACGCCATCCTCCATACTTAGGGACGCTAAGATGAATTTGAGGGCGCGCTTTCCTCATTTATGGCTTATACGAAACGGCGGGGGTGCCCCTAGATGACAATGAGGCGTGGTTACACCCCATCAAGGCCATATCGGTCAGAGGAGGGACAAGCGGGTGTCCCACGACTGAGGGGCCTACGATTACGGCCATGAGCCCTCGGACGAGGACGATCTCCACGATTATGACCGCTTTGGGCTCTCGGCGATCCCAGGGGGACATTGGGCAGTCCTCGTCCCACCCACCACCACCACCACCTCCCGGCCCGGTCCACGGAGCGGCTCCCTCTAGTCCCACGGGCCTCGGGACCGGTGCTTTCCCTTCTTGGCGCTTTGATGCGTGCAGGATGAGACCGAGGGCCAAAGTCCTAAATCACCGCGGGATATGGAGGCCCTTGGCGATGCGTCACGATTCACGGCCAACCGAGGCCACTATTCTTCAGCGGCGGCGATCGGCTCGAGCCATTAGCCCGGCTTGCCCATCCACACCAACCGCCACCGCCACCACCGCAGTGACCAGTTCGATCACCAGGGGAGTTCCCTTCACCCTCTACTGTTATTTTCTTGCCAGTGGGGACACTGGATATTTTGTTTGGGGGGGTGTGGGTGGTGATCGAGTTATCGAGCGATTGTTTAGATTAGTATTGTTTTGTTTCGATTTTCGTGTTTTTGTGTTGTAGCTTATTTTCATTTATGCATGTTAGTTTACATTTCTGTTTAGTTTTATTTACGCTTGCTTATCTTAGGATGTTAAGTTTTGTGTTTAGTCATGTTTGTGTTTTAAATAAATCTTATACATGTGTAGGTGTCGTGTTTAGGCAGTTGTGTGTGTGATGCCATGCTTGAGTAGGGATTACTTGCAGGCCGAATCCTTTTCCATAGAAGAAAGGTTTCATTGGATGTTTGAATGCTAGGAATTAGGTTGCATGGGTGGGGAGGCATAGTGAATCACCTGCAGTTATTCAAGAAACCATTTCCCAAAGGTGCCTATACACTCACTCACAAAATGATCTCTAGGGTATGCCTGGAGTAGAGCCCGACTACTGGGGTTCAACAACCCCTGGGAATCTCTAGCACTAAAGAGATGGGACAGTGAATAAAGAGGATTGCCTTGACTCCAAAATAAAATAAAAATAAAATAAAAAAAAATAAATAAAAAAATAAAAAAAATAAAGGGAAAAGAAAAACAAAGAAAAAAAAATATATATATATATATATATATATATATATATATATATATATATATATATATATAGATAGAGATAGAATAAATTAGGATCTTCCAATGAATCAGACGCGATCAGGAACCTTTCAAGCCCAATGCCACTGGTAGCGGCTAGAAGTCATTGAAACTTCCTTGCCGATTCACCGGGGGCCAGAAGATGGAGGTTTTCCCACGGCTTAGAACTAGGTTTAGTTGGTGTTCGGTGACGTTCGAGGGAGCTGAATGCGGTGCACAACTAAGCGGTGGGGAGTCACCAACTAATCCCTTCGCCAGACACTTAACATAAACTTCACGGGGCACTAGTTTTGTTCTATGTTGAGTAGGTATATTAGAAATTGCAAGCGGTGCGTTCGATCCTTATGTAGTTAGATTTTCCCGATTAGGTGAGTTGAACTCAAGTTTGGGCGTCGGAACGAGTGTACACTAGGAGTCAGCCCATTTACGCACATAGGGTCCTTGGGAAAAGTTATTGAATCGCGGTGAGGCACTAGTCGACTTCAGAGTTCAGCACAGTTCTTCGTAGAAGTTGAACACACATAAATCTGTGAACTTCAAGCGAGCGGCGGCGGTGTGAATCGGTCCGTTTGATCCTCATCTATCGGCATGGGCATCACTACCTTAAGTGTTAGACTATAGTATGGGAGTGTGTTGAGTTTAGAGTCCATTCTTGCTTGGGGATAGCAGAAGCTAAGATTTGAAGTGTGATGAGTGCCACAAACACTTAGGTTATACTGCGTCGATGCGTTTTAGCGTTGTACATTTAAATGCATTATTTTATAACCTAATGCTGATTAGTACAATTGGTGAATGCATGTGAAATTGGTATGAAAAGAGCGGAGTTTTGGAAACGTCGACGGAGGATCAAAGTGCATAAAGATGAGCAATGTCGACGTCCAGCGTCAGCGGCGATCTGTCGTGGCGTCCCAGCGTCGCGGCGTTGGGTGTTAATATAAAAAGTCAACAAATTGGCAGCGTCGCGGCGCCTCAGCGTCGCGCGATGTCTCAACGTCGCTGACGTCGTGCAGTTTGTCCTCTCATCATTAAAAGCAAAATGGGGGCGCAAAATTTGGGTATCGGGAATCGTACGAACTAGGGCGCGGAAATCAGAACAGAGTGACATCGATCTCGAAGAAGAGCCCATGATTTGTATTTTTCTTCGTTTTGGATAATAGAACTGATGTTTTATATATCACATGAGTGGTATTTCTTATTCATTATGTTCTATATCTATACCTAAATTGTTAAACCTATCACATTGAATGGATTAAAGTTTATTAATTTATATTATTCATTGATTTATGATTCATTGCTCGATGCATACTAAATACGTGAATCAATTACATGGTGATGTTTGGCCAACATTAGTGTGATCATACTAGAGATCGAGATTCAAGAGATGAGGATACCTAGGGAGATGAAGTAGAGAGCAGCCTTGGTTGATTCGGTAGATAAGTGTTAGAACCCGAAGGTGTAGATTAAGTTAAAACATTAGGCATTTGAATACCGAGTTAGGTAGAGATACACTCAACTCTACTAGCGAGATAGGCGAATACACCTCGAGGGTATCTAAATCAGCAAGATCACCTTGCCATTAATAAATCATAAAAAATGAGTGTCTTATCCTTAAGAAATAATCCATCGAAAGTAGCTAGGAGACAAGCCCTACTCTCCATTACATAGTAATTCGTCGATTAGTTTTAGCAGTTTATATTAGGACAGTACCCTTTCACACAAGGCGTATATCCAGATAATATGAAAACAAATCTCTTTGTAGTCTGCACCTATCCCCATGGATCGATATAGGTACCATTGGTACACTATATTACTTGGGGCAGCCAGTGCACTTCGCATACATAAAGCGTACATTTTACACACCCGTTTTGTGCCACAATCCCATTTGCTATGTAATGTTAACATTTGTTTCTAGCCATTGTCGTATCCTTAATATATCCATTCGCGAGGCGGTCGCGCCCATTTAGGCGTACCAACATCGAATTCGGTCGATTGGGGGATGCGAAGAAGGCTACGACTCTACTCCCGATCTTTTAGGCTAGAATTTTGAGTGCTTCCTTGATGGAGATGGAGGTGAGTTCACGGCCCTGAGAGTCGGAGGCCAAGACGATTGAAAGGGTAGTGGGGCTAAGGCGGAGAAGTGCACGTCATGGGCGTTCGATGGCTAGATTGGATGCGAAGCGGCAGGGCGCCAGGGCATAGGTTGAATATGGGTTAGCCGGGTCCGGCATGCCTTACTCGCTTTAGAGGTGCTAGGCGAAGGGGCCAGGGGTCAACACGCATGAGTGCTTCTAGAAGAGGCCCGGAGGAAGGCGGAGGACGAGGACAATCGTCTGGCAGATGAACAAGTTTCTTTACTACTAGAGCTCGGGGTTAGCAAAGACGAGTTGTCCGCTTTTCGGGCAGAGGCTTCTAAAGAGAAAAAGGCTATGGAGGAGGCTTTTGAAGCAAGCTTTGATGTGATCTTCAATTACGATTTATGGTTGTTGTGCCTTCTTTGCTGTTTGTGGAAGTGAGCCCCGTGATCCCAGACGGGATGCCGGACTCGTTAAAGTAGCTACCTCCCAAGTTCTTCATCAATCCTAGATGCCCCTCGGGTCTTTGCCACTAGGGTTTCCTAACACCACGTCATGATGCGGATGTTAAAGAGAGGCGGACGAAGTGTTCAGTTTTGCCGAGGTTGGGCTGGGCATCCGATCCTAATTCTCAGTCGGTGTAACTAGGAGAATGGGAACTTGATGCCTCTGGGGGAACTAGGGATTGTATTTTTTTTCCATCAGTGTAGCCTTGTGCCTTACGTATTATATCCCCGGCTTTCGATGTAGTGCAACTGAGTTTCTTAATAAAGCATGTGTTTGTCTTGAAAATTTGCTGTTGTCGCTTTCTTTCTGTCGAGTCAAGTAATTTACTTTGTTTAGCCGGCTAGGCATAGATGGATGACCTAGCTGGGCATCAACCATACTAGGCCGGATAGGACATCAACCTTCCGGACTTTGTAATGGTAGGCCCGGGCATCAACCATCTTGGGGTGGATAGGACGTAAGATCACAGAACTTTGTAATAAACCAGGCGGGCATCAACCATGCGAAATTTGGATAAGACATCAACCTTCCCCAGACTTTGTAATGAACTAGGCCCAGGGCATCAACCATATTGGGCATAAGACATCAACCTTCCACGGACTTTGTAATGAACCGGTCGGGCATAAACCATCTTGGGCAGATGGGACATCAACCTTCCACGAACTTGGTAATGAGCCAGTTTGGGTAACAGCCATCTTGGAGCATCAACCATACTAGATTAGGGTATGATATCAGCCTTCATGGACTTGGTAATGAGCCGGTGAGCATCAACACATGCGATAGGATCGACATCCGGTGTTCCTCGAGACTTTGATAATTAAAATTTGAGATGGAAACACGGTTAGAGACTGAATCTTTCTTTTATTAATAGTACCTTTTAAGGTGCATAGCATTCCACATTCTTAGTATGGGTGTTCCATTTAGTTTATCTTGTGCATATGAACGGTTCGTCAAACCGTGTTACAATATATGGTCCTTCCCAATTGAAATTTTGAAACACCCCATTATGGATTAAATTTGTGTTCTCGAAGACTTTCCTTAGGACCAGGTCTCCTGGCTACAGGTTTGCCAATCGGTGGTTGTAAGATGCTATTTGTACAAGTATTTGTCGCCTGGATTCATCATCGTGTCTAGGTCATAGCATAGATTAAATGCTCAGCGCTCGGGCACATCAGTTCAGAGCATAGGCATACCGATTTCTGTAGGGATTATAGCTTCCATCCCATAGGTAAGTGCGAAGGGAGATATGTCGGTTGGTCTTCGGGCGGTCATTCTGTAAGTCTAGAGTACTCCAGGAAGTTCGTCTACCCATTTGCCTTTAGCATAATCTAACCGTTTCTTTTAAGAATGATCCAACGAGGTTTGTTAGAAGCCTGCGCTAAGTGTCGTTGCTGCGGATCTTTGGGGGTGGAGTATAGATTTTTTATTTTCAACTCTTGGCAGAAGTTTCTATAGACCCGACTATCAAGTGGGGCTCATTATGCGATACAATCAGCCAAGGAATACCCGAATCGACAAGCGATTTTCTTCCCGGATAAATGAATTGGCGTCCTTGTCTTTGATTGATGCGAAAACCTCGACCTACATCATTCTTTGGAAGTGTCGGTGGCCACTAGCAATAACTTCTTTTGAGCCGAGGCGGTAGGGAGCGACCCTACTATGTCAATTCCCCATTGAGCGAAGGGCCATGAGCTTAAGATGGAAATTAGGTCTTGAGCCGGCGATCTTAAGATGGGAGCCTTCCATTGGCACCGGTCACATTTCGCGCCATAATCCAGCGACGCTGAACTATGGTTGGCTAATAATACCTGAGTGTGGGCTCACGTGTGCGAGTTCTACGCTGGATGATTGCCACATATCCTTCGGTGCGGCTCGGCCAACATCGCAGCCACTGATCGGCAATTAAGCATTGTAGATAAGGCCAGTCTAGGGATCGTTTGAATAGTTGCCATCCCGATCGGAAAATCGTATTTGGATTCGGACCTTGTGAACTATATCCTTCTCATTAGGGAGTTCTCCCGTGCTAATGTACTGCGCTATGGGGTCCATCCAGAAAGTGGAGGTTTCGTCTACCTGGCTTACCCGGACAGTGGCTATTGAGGAATCCGTTGGTAATAGATAGGTAGAAATATTGTTTCTGTTATAGGTAGAGGCGCGACCACGGCGGCTAAGGAGTCTGCTTTTTCATTGCAATCCCTAGGAATGTGTTCTAGTTTCCAAGCTGAAAAACTACCCAAGCGTTGTTTAACCAGGGTTACATACTTCGCCATTCAGGGATCCCGGGACTCATATTCTGTGTTTACCTGTCCTACCACCAATTGGGAATCACTTCGAATTATAAGCTTGTCAGCTGATAACTAGGATGGCTTAAATGTCCCGATTCATTGTTCGGCGGCTGAAGCCCAGTCGGATAGCTTGCTCGATCTTGTCCCTACTTAGGGATTTTAGTTGTAGGCTAATGCCAGCCCCAGTTTGCCAAGATGCCCTGTCTACACTGAGAGTCCATCAATTCAAACTGTCCAGGCATGTTTCAGGTTGGGGGATTTATCTTTGAAGTAAACTAGAACCTGTCCCTTCTTTGTAACCTTGGCTTATACTAGTTACTATATTAAGCTTAGTTCGACCGTCCGATTGAGCCATTCTCCCAAATAAGTTAAACGTGAATAGTACTTCGAAGGGGAAGGTTAGTTAGCACCACAATGGGGTGTGCTTGGAAGTATGGGCAAAGTTTCTTGGTTACTGGGAGGCTAAGCGACACCTTTCGAGGTGGTTATATCTGGTTTATCGTCGGTTAAGGACTGCTAACGAGAAGAACCTTTGGTCTTTACCTTCCATCCACTTTCTTTGAATAGGCGGCACTCGCTGGAGCATCAGAGACTAGACATACGAAGAGTGTCTCACGGAGCTTCGAGGGCTAGCGAGGACTAGAGGTTCCGCTAGATATTGTTTGATTGCCATAAAGGCCTGATCACACTCCTCATTTCATCCGGCCCGGTTGGCCCCCTTGAGGGTGGCGAATAATGGCTTTGGACGGTCCGTGAACCAAGAGATGAACTGCCCAAGGGCGGCCAACCGGTCGGTCAGTTGTTGTACCCCTTTTCTAGGGTGGGAATGAGGACTAGGATAGCCTTAAGGTTTGACCGAGTTGGCTTCCTATCCCCTGCAGGTCGCGTGAAACCCCGGAACCGATCTTGGCGCTTACCTCGAAGCGCACTTTGAGGGATTGAGTTTCATGTGCGTATGCTCACGAGGAGTTCAAAAGCTTTTGTAGATGTGTAGCGTGGTGGGGCGCTCCTTGGACTTACTAACATATCGTCCCGATATGTACACTCCATGGTTTTACCAGCGGCCAGTCCTAAACATCTTGAGTGCTTGAGTCTACGATAAGTTGCCAGAGCATTCTTTAATCCAAACGACATTACATTATAGCAGAAGAGTCTATGTGGAGTGATAAACGTTGTTTTCTCCGCATCGGCGGGTACATGGGGATTTGATGGTATCTCAGAAGTCATCAGGAATGTGACATCCCGTACACAGTTGTGTCGACAATCTGAATCTATGCGAGGTAGAGAAGTTGTCTCTCTAGGGCATGCGTCGTTGAGATCGGTATAGTCTACGCATGTCTCTGTACCACCTTCTTTGGTACCACCACTGCATTGTAGCCAGCCGTGCGGGTACTTGATTTCTTTGATGAACCTTGCTTTCAAAAGGTTATCTACTTCGCTTTGAATAACGATGGCGGTCGAATTGGAACTTACTCTTTGTCTAATCGGCTAACACCGCGAACGACATTCAACTTATGAAGCATGCTTGGTAATGCCGGTCATGTCAAGTGGGTCTAGGCGAATACATCGATGTTACGAAGCAAAACTTCTTTATGGTGTTCCTTCTCTCTCCGGGACGGGAGGGAGCTAGCATAAGTGTGTTTTTCGGCCCGCTGGAGTATTGATTCCAAGGGATCAATAGCCAATTGTTCCATGTCCTCCTAACCTACTTGGGCGGTGAGCTGTGATTGCTATTCTGGGAGCTGGGTCTCGAAGGTCAGATTGTTGGAGCTTTCACTTTTCTCACGCTCTTGTACCAATAGTTGATAGCACTGGCGAGCTGCTAATTGGCTACTCAGGAGGTCAATCTGTCCGACACTAGTTAAATAACTGATTGTTTGATGGTAAGTCGAGGGTACTACTTTCATAGCGTGCGACGAATTTGGATGACAATGGCATTATGGCCCCCGAGTCTTCGACAATTGAAAATAAGACTTGCTGAATAACCGGCCTTGCCTTGACAGGGAGAGTAATATCACCCATGGTTTGCATGGTTGCCTCATTAAATCCGAGATGAGATACGCCAGCGGGCCCAGGCTTGTCAAGTGGGACTTTCATCTTGCTGAATTTGGAAGGCACGTAACGGGGTCGGCTGCTTGTTTGCCCGAGTCGACAAACCTCGTGTACATCAAAATTGTTAATGCATAAAGTAAGCGTGAGTGCATCGTGGTGTGGAGTGATGACCACTGGACGGGTTAATGGGAGAAGGATATGCAGGCCATCAGCGGCTTTGTGCTCTGTGGTATCCCGAGTGCGATGGTGTTCACCGGGTTCGAGCTGTGGACACTTTCGTGCGACTTTCTCCTTTGGCTTGGACGATGCGGTCATCGTAGGACCACCCAATATGTAATTGATGGTGAAGTGCAAGGGTTCGGGCTGGAGCTACGAGTTGGCCGCTATTCTTTCAAGCCCATTGGATTGTTTATGCTTTGCAGATTCGACTCCCGAATGTATCTTCGAGGTGACCCAGCTTGGATTAATTTCTCCACTAAGACGAGGGTTCGACATCGGTTAGTTTCATGCCGTGGTCCACGTAGTGTCGCACCTTAGAGATTGATTGCTTTGCTTGGGGATTTGGCCCGAGATTGGTGTAGGCCATTTAAAGTCACGATCTCGAATAAGAGGAGGAGTCTTCGTAGGAGATGTTCGGAGGGAAGTGGCGGGGAGTTCCTCTTTCTCATTGCTCAGGGGCGCTCCCGGTTCTTACTCTAGCTCCCTTTTCATGGGCTGCCTTTGTGGCCAGGTTGCTAATTTGGGGCGTGTCATTCTTTGTCGGGGAGGCTGCCGGATATTGTCATTCTAGTGTAGAGTGTTGTCCGCCCCGTTTGTACAGTTCTTCCATCGTCGCAGGCGGATCCAGAGATAGAGATTGGAAGAAAGGGGTAGTCGGCCCAAAGCTTCTTCGAAAGTTCTGAAGGACCGCATCCATGCTGTATGCATCGATTTGTCGACGTCATCCAAATCGTCTGGTGAACCCTGACATTCATCCTCCCGCAGCATGGTCGGGTAGCCGAATCGATGTTTCCTTTATCGACCAAACATAAGTACTGAATGAACGCAACCCACAACTCATGAACGAGTCAGATCCCCTGAGCTCATGGAACTAGGCTAGGGCGGGTCCCTTCAGTCGGGCCGTGAACACTTCAGACAAAGACGGCCATTTCCCGAGCTAATCATCGTTGGTCAAGTGCAAAAGATGTCATCGTACTGGTTAGGAGGGAGCCATCATACACGGCAAACAAGGATATGACAAAGCCAGGGAGGCTCATAACTCAAGACGTGTCACCTGAGAGACGACAAGACAGTCCTCGCCCGAACAGCCAAGAGTGTAGGCATATACTGGTCATGCAATTAGCGTGGGATACCCGAATCCTGGAAGTCGAGGTGTCAGACCCCTCGTCACGGCATGTTTTGGGGAGCGTGTCCAACCACCGCCTTTCTCTCATGAATTCTCTCTGACTGACGAGGCATGCCACGACTGACCACTAGAACGGCGGAGGCCTCTTCCCTCATCCTGGCCCACATTGTTCTTGAAGGTAGATCCGGGAAGCAGGGAGCTGCCGGAAGATAACTCATCATCCGCTACAGTGTCGTTGTTATCTCGCCAGACAGTTCGCTTTTATTTTGTTTAACTAGGTGTGGTGGCTATTTCCTTGTGCATTTTCGATCCGTCACTTAATGAGTCAGAGGCGTTGTTTTCATCGCATGGTCGCACAACCCCGCAATTCTACTTCATCCGTTTAGCTCGTTCCTCCCGCTGGCCTCCATATCCGATGCCAAGGAATTAGTCTTCCGTGGATTGATCTAATCGGGTTGTCGGGTCATGGTGACAAACCTCGACGGCCCGATGGAGGCATCGTGAACTACCAAAGCTTCGAGATGGAGATTACTTGAAAAACAAGATAGCCAAGCCCCCTACAAATCGCCTAAGGAGTTTTTTTTTCCTCGGGTCGCCCTACGACCCGCGCCAAATGTAGTCTCGAATTTTCTAAGTCACCGGATCATCTGAGCATTGAACCCGCCAAAGATGTTCCTACAAAACAAGCAAGAAATCCTGGTGGTGCTGCCTCCGCCGCCTCTCCGATGCCTAAGTCGATCAGAATCCGAGAGTGAAAGAGTTAGTCTTTTTTTCAAAGAAGAAAGAATGTCGCACTGGCTTATCACGTTTCTTCCTTTCTTTACGGAGGATGGAAGATGATATGATTTTCATGGAAAGGAGTGATTTCCTTCCAAACGGAAGGGAAAGAGGCGCTTTATGCGCTATGACCCATTCTTCCTTTGATGGCCAAGTCAAGTTGCAACTTACGAAGTGGTTCGGCATTCATCTCCAAAACTGCTATGTACGGGGGCGTCTTGAACCGGCGAGATCACCGTAATCATTAGTCGGACCATCTTCTTATAGATGGCTCCCGGCCAGGAGAGGATAAGTCTAAGTGTTGCATCCCACGAATCGGTCGGAAGGTGATACTGGGCCCGGTCTCGTGGGTAAAGATGCTCGGGGTCCGGTGAATGGTAAAGCCGGTTCAGCCTCAGACCCACAAGGACAAAATCACCTTGATAGAAACTTGATGGGGGTGAAAAAAGAAATTAAAATCTAAAAATAAAATTTAGAATATAAAGTTATTATCGAACACTGGGTAGTGGCAAACTGTGGATTATTATCACCTTTTACAATTTTATCTACACTTTCTTTGCTTGATTCCAATATAATGGCTAAGAGATCGGGTTGATGTCCCTCACTTCTTCTAAACAAGTTCAAAGGTTGGAGACATGTTATCATCCAAATCAACCAACCAGCATATCAAGAATAATTGTTAAAACTAACATTTGAACACAAGACTCGATTAACTGATAAATAAGTCAAACAAATGACTCAAGTCATTCTCCCTCAACTTAGAATTTCTGACCTAATATCAATTCCTTCAAAAGGAGTGGATAATGCTGCATAAAACTACACTATACTCTTCACAAATATGAACATCAGATGTTCTACTGGGAAATATGAACATCAGTTCAGGTATGGGAATGGACCTGCAACCCGAAAAATCAATAACTTTCACTTATAAATTCAACACACTTCTAATTAAGTGACTTGAACGGACTGCACCTTAAGTCCAGTCCTGAGACAACGCCTCTAGGTAATGCCTCACCATCATCAGACCTGCATTGAGCCTAAATACACAAAATAGAGTAAATAAGAGCAACTAGATCTGAAGTTTGCATGCTAAATTGAAAGATAGTATGTATATATGATGATAACAAACCTGGTAAAACTTTTGATCCTGCAACCTGGTTGCATTAATCACTATCTGTCCAGCAAGTCTCTGCACATTAATCGTTACCAGATTTTCAAAATTTGAACAAAACAAGAATTATGATTTTACTCAGTAGAAGTATTATCCTACTGGGAAATTAAATTAAATTAAACATGAGTACTTTTAATTCACACCTCCTTATAGTCAGTATGATCACACTCCCCATGGAAGAAAGTTCAGAACTAAATTGTTGTATAAGGGAAGCAGGAATAGTAAAAATCTTGCTTCTTGAGACCACCATTTGAGACATCTGAGAGCAAAAATGGAATTGGAAAATTGACGAAGAAGAATCAGGTTCAGAATACTTCAGTTAATAGAATATGCTGATTAAAAGAATTCAATTCAGTCTATTCTTTAATTTTACCACCCCATTAATGATTGCAATCAATTTAATTTGTGCACACAAGCTTTGGACCAAAAAAAATTGGTAATTAAGTGCGACAAGATAAAACCCTAACATTATGAATATTTTCATTTTCTTTCCTCAGAACCAAACAGAAAATAAGATGTTGTAGTGGTACAATTCTAAACTACAAACCATGAAATGAGAGACTTACAGAATATGGGGTTTCCATCCTTGATGAAAGCAGTAAGATGCGGGAGAAGTCTGAAAGAAGAGATGATAGGGGAGAAAGAAAGAGTGAAAATACATTTAATTTCTTGTTGTTGCTTGCAACTTCCGAAAGCTATGAGAGGTGACGGAGGAATTAGGGAAGAGTGAGTGAGAGAAAATGAGAAGGACATGGTAGTTTCAGTTCAGACAAGTGTAACGGGCATCATTATTAATGTCTTTATTTCCCTCATCCAAATAAAAAATTGATCAATAGAATATATGTTATTACCATGCAGGTTCATGAATCTATGATATTGGAACCCCAGTATGCCTCTACGTAGTAGGGTCTAGTCAACATGGTGATGGGTCAACTGCTTAATAAAAATGCTTTTTCACTCATTGATCATATGTTATTTGATTTTGATACTTTTCTAATATTTATAACAGAAAAGGGTATTAGTAGAAAGATGATTGCAAATCAAGTAAAGACATAAATTCCCTATATAATATTCAAACTGTGCATTTAGGGGTGACAATAAGTGGGTTTTCTCAAGGGTACCTATCTCATCAACCATAATGTTGTTGACAATTAAATTTAGGGGTGTATTAGTTAGGAAAATTATTAACTTTTATGGAATTACAAAGTCGGGTATTGAATTACCGCTTTTAAAGACTCTAGAAATTAAAAGTCATGGTATATTCAATAATGATGTTTTAAGATTTTAAAAATGTCTATAAAAAAAACATGACGTATCCAATTACAATATTTATGGACTCTATAAAAATACATCAATATTGAAAAAAAGTCATTGCTTTTACGGACATTAGACTTTTGATGACTTTTCTAATAGAAGTATAAATACCCTCCATTTAAAATTCTCCCACATTTTCCCGTAGATTTGGAAACTTGACTTTTCGATTGAGTGGAAAGCGATGTATAGTAACGTGAATGGCGAAACTAACCTTTGAAAGAAACTTCTGACTTGAAGAGAAACTATATGGAACTTGTAAAATTATTCATTCTTTGTTTATAGAATTATATAAATTTGGTTTCAAACATGTAATTCATTATATATTTGTCCTATATGATTCGAGGTTGTAACACCCTAGGTATGAATTAGAAAATTTTCTTGTTCTTCTTCAATAAATAACCTTCCTTTTCGCAAAGCTAGAGAGAACATAAGGCGAATGTTAGTGTAAAACACGGAAAAAATTTAATTTTACGAAAAATGGTAAAAGATAAAATTGTAAAAATGGTTTGAGAGGCACGGAATTTTTTCTAGATCTCGGATGATGAAATGGACTTCACCGTTGGATTCGTCTCGCAGAATCTAGTCACCCAGACGAATTTCATTGAATTCCGATACAGTCAAATTTTCATGATTTTTGGGGTATCGGGTGCCTGGTGGACCCAAAAAACGGGATTTTTGAGAAAACAAAAATATTGAAAATGGAAAATAAATTTAGTAAAGTTCATTTAAAATAAATTGAACTTGAACTGGAACGAAATAAATTGCTTCGGGGCAAAAAGGGGCCCGAATGAGTAATGGACACATGGCGCGATGTGGGCCATGTCTCCAAACATAAGAATTAAGTTAGACAAAGGTTAAATCAGATTTGAGGGGAAAAAGAATTAACAGAAAAAGCGTAGAGAGTAGAGAGAAATCAGCTGTCTCTCTACAGATCTCCACCGAACTCAGGCCCAACTCGGTTTCGTCAAGCCAGAACAAAATTCATCTACTAGTGGGGACTGTCACGTGGGTACGAAAAACGAGATTTGTAGGGATTCAAGTGAGGAGTTTAGGAAATAAAAGGTTTCGGGTTTAGGAAGTGTCCACGGGAACTTCCTAGAGTTTCTTCTACGCTCCAAGAAGTAGAGATCTTTCCTACTTTGGTTTATTTTCCATTCTAGGGGCTGTTTGGTTGAGTTTTAATGCCCTAAGGGGCTGTTTGGCCGTTTTTACCTAAGGAATTTGTTTGGCAAATTAATGGGTTATGGGAATGATGCTCTATTCGACTCTATATGATGTCCAGTTTTGGGGCCGATTTTCAATTAGAAAAGGGAGAATTTGGACTGTTATCCTTCAAATAGAATTGTGAGCTATATGAGAACTTGATGTTATTTTGAATCCACTTAAATTGGATCTACCATCAAAGTTCAGTTCGCGTTTCAGATTTATTATTGCCATTTTGGCCGAACCTACTGTCTAGATTTTGGGGCTGATTTTCGGTTGGGAAAGAGTGAGAATTTGAAATTTTAGTATCTTTCAATGGAAATTAATAATATATGAGAACTTAATGTTAGGTTTTAGATCACGATTGAACATCTATAACTTTGAGTTCATAGTTCCTTTTTGAGATTTGCCATGGTACGCGTTTTGGCCGAACCTACTATCCAGATTTTGGGACTGATTTTCGGTTGGAAAGGTAAAAATTTGGGCTAATGTCCATCGAGAAGTTTAAGCTCCCATAACAGACTTAATGTTGGGCTGAATCACCCAAATTGGACATACTTCGAGTTATGGTCCGTTTTGAGGAGCTGCTATAACTAGGTTGTTTAATGATTTGTGTTCAGATTTTTGCACAGTGGTATATGATTCCTTCAATATCATCTTGGCAGGTGGAGTGATATACCTGCAGTTTGAAGTGGCGTGGAAGTCAAATTGTGTGTTCTAATGGTTTGGCTTGTGATGTGTGTATGAACAAGGCCATTGCATGGCTTGGTTGTAGGATATTTGTGGACATATGGTGTCTGAACAAGCCTAAGTATATCCAAGTCATTGCTTGATTGGTGATGACTTGTAGATGTCAATATATATGTCTAATAGTATTGACATGTGACATCTTCGTTCTTTGAAATTGTATTACATTGATGCTGATTATCAGTAGTGCATGGGTATTATGCATGGTTTAAAATGTCCATATAGCACTCATCATATATGGTATAGGTATAGGCATGGAATGGCATAATTTAATTTCATAGACCACCTGGGACATCCATTAAATGGGTGCGTGTACATGGTCATAATCATTCGTCATTCTTGGTGAGTGGGTGGTGAGCTCGGTACTTTGGACTTCGTTTAACGGAGTCTCACGGGTGCATTTCATAGCTTTGAGTAAAGTTGTTTATCGAAATTTGTGTGCTTTTGAATAACATGAGTTTATCGGAGATTGTCAATGCTTTTGATTAAGCGGTTTATCGGAGACAGATCCAATGCTTTTGGGTTAGCGATCTATCGGAAGCGTCAATGCTTTTGAATAAAGGCATTTTATGGAAACATCCAATACTTTTGAATAAAGTTGTTTATCAAAGATTGTCCATGACTTAGATAAGCGGTTTATGAAGGATGTCTGGTGTTTTAAAACAAAAGGCTTTGTTTGAAGGAGTCATTAGGTGAAACACCAATGACAAGTTTTTACACTTGGCATAAGCATGTGTGAGGGAGTCGGTGAGAACTTGTGTTAAAGGCATGGTGAGTGACACTTTATTCATGGCATGTAGGCATTCTAGAGTAGAAACTGCATTTTACTTGGAATGTTTGATTATGGTGAACATGACATTGCATGTGCACTTAAGGCGGGAAGTAGCCCTATAGGATTTTACCTATTGGGCCTTTGCTCACCCGTCGTAGGACCCCCTTTAGATACGGGAGTATGCGGGTGGATGACGCTTAATCAAGGCCCACGGTTATAATTGTAAGAAGCTTGGAAGAAACTAGTTCTAGCTTGTATTTTGTGTAAAAGGTGTAAAAAATGCTGGAACAACCTTGTTCTAATTTGTAATATTTGTAAGAGTGTTGTAAATTAAACTCTGGGAGGCTATGGTAATTAGTCATGCATATTACGTAGTGTGGATAGTGGGCCGGTTAAGCTACTTTCACTCATAAATTGGACAGTGAGGTCATTGTATTATATTGGGCCATGTTGCGGGTTTTTGTACATATTTGTATTTTGGGTAGAGCTCATCGATTCGAAAGGAGACTTTGTCAGATTTTTCGTTTAAATCATGGGTTCGGGAAGGGGACACGGTGGTGTGTGTCGGGTTGCAGGCATCCATGAGTCTTAGTAGGTTGACGAGGGTTGTCAGGACCCACCTCGGGTTTGGGCGTCATGGCTTGGTATCGGAAGCTTGAGTAAGCGATTACCTAAGGAGCTTGGGTGTGGGTATCTCTGAGTATGGTCTTGATACTAGTTAGTCTACGCTAGATATCAGAGTCTGATACACGAATACTAAGTTGTTGGGCATGGGTTAGATCTTGCATAGGGTACATTATATGTTTGTGTTCCTAACATCACTCAATGTTTGTGTGTTACAAATTGTGCTGAATTATGGCATGGTAAAATGCATATAGGGAAAGACGACCACTAGGGTTAGAGAACATAACCTTAGGGGTTTGGAAAATGAATGAACGGATTAGTTCAGGATGTGAGGTCTATTAGTAGTTGGCACATGCACTACTAGTTAGACAAGGAGAGGAATCTAAAAGTTTATGGAGATCACCTCCGATGCCACTAGGATAAGGCTAGTGCATTCGACCGGAGCGAATCCCGAGTATGGTGGGATTGATTAATGTAAGGCAGGCGATGACATGGGAAAATTTTCATGAGCTCTTGATGAGCAAGTTCTTCTTGGCATCTGCTAGGCATACCAAGGCTCGGGAGTTCCTAGAGTTAAGACACGGGGCCATGACAGTGATGGAATACGTGGCTAAGTTCATAAGTTGGCTACGTTTTCACGATGATTATGTGACCCTGAGACATGGCAGGTGGGAAATTAGGATGGTGCGAGTTGTCCGTACGGGAGTAAGATTGTGGGATTTCTCTGTGGGATCTTGAACCTATGGTGAAGTAACATGGATAGAGAGAGAGATTGATGACACACGTAGCATCTATGATCTGGTGTAGTGAAAGAAGAGGAGAATCGGTCTTCTTCTGGCTCGAAGAAGCGAGAGAACTTATGCTTCACGAGTTTTCGGGATAGGGCCGGGAGTTATGGGTCAAGGCCCAGTCGGGACATCCCAGTCAAGCGGGGTAGATGACATCTTTGTCACCACCAGCACGGACACATGAGGCGGAGTTTCCACGGAGGTAGGGATCCCGAGGTTATAGGACACCTGATCCCGATCATCGATGGGACATGCCACGAGACCTGATTTGTCTCTCTTTACCCCAACCCGAGCCAGGGGAACCAGTATCAGTCCCATGGTGAGGCACAGGCACCAGTTATTTCATAGATAGGCTAGAGAGGCCAGGGCATGGGTCGAGGGGTTGAGTCTGAGGCTCTTAAGTGGGACTTGAGGACCGGAGGCGTGTCTATGCCATTACACCTCGGAGGCCCGAGGCACAGATCGATCAATTATTCTTGGTATGTTTGACTCTCGTGCTATGGGCAAGAGTATTGTTCGATTCTATAGCATATGCATATGATTGTGTGTGCTAGTATGTGTGAATTTCGGGGGCCAGAATTCTATTAAAGAAGGAGGAATGTAAGCAGGGAAAAATTTAATTTTTTAAAAATGGCAAAATAGTAAAATTGTCAAAATGGTTCGGGAAAGACACGGAATTTTCAAGATCTTGGATGATGAAGCGAGGCTTCACCCAGATTGGATTCGATCTCATGAAATCTAATCACCAGAAGGCAATTTCGTTGGTCCAGATATAGATGCGGATTTTCACGATTTTAGGGTATTAGGTGTCTAGTGGACCCCAAAAAGACATTTTGAAAAAAAAATCTTGAAAATTGAAAATAAATTAAGTAAAGTTCATTTAAAATAAATTAGATTTGAGCAAGACCCGAAATAAATTGTTTCGGGCGAGAAAGCGGGCTTGAATAATTAATGGACACATGGCACGATGTGGCCCATGTCTCAAACTTAAGAATTAAGTTAGACAAAGGTTAAAATCAGATTTGAGGGGAAAAGGGGAGATTTATAGCTGGAAAAAAAACAAACGTAGAGAAGAGAGAGAGTAGAGACAAGCTCCAGCTTTCTCTATGATCCTCTGAGCTCGGTTGCTGGTTTTCATTGGACCAAGAAGCAGAAAGTTCATCTGCTCGACCAAGGGCTATTCGTGGGTACCGAAAAACCGAGATTTGCGGGGATTCAAGCGAGTTCGAAATCAAAGGTTTTGGGTTTAGGAAGTGTCCTGCAGGACACAAGTTTTTTTCTACGCTCCAAGAGGTAGGGATCCTTCCTACTTTGGTTTATTTTCCATTCTAGGGGCTGTTTGGTTGAGTTTTAATGCCACTAGGGGCTGTTTGGCCATTTTTTCTCTAAGGGGCTATTTGGAAAATTAATGGGTTATGGGAATGGTATTTGTTTTTCTCTAAATGATATGTCGATTTTGGGGCTGATTTTATATTAGAAAAATGAAGGAATTTGGACTAATATCCTTGAGGAAATTGTATCCCTATTTGAGAACTTGATGTTAGGCTTTGAATCACCCAAATTGGACATCTATAACTCACATTATGGTCAATTTTCAGGACTGCCATAGGCTGCCGATTTTATGGCTCTACTTTTAGATTTTGGGACTGATTTTCGGTTGGGAAAAGTGAAATTTAGGCTAGTATCCTTCAAGGAAATTGTATCAAGTATCTGAGAACTTGATTTTAGGATTTTTGGATGCCAGTGGACATCTATATTTCGAGTTATGTGGTCGTTTACAGGACTACCACAAACTGCCCCATTGTAGAACCCTCTTTGTCAGATTTTGGGTCTGATTTTCGGTTGGTAAAAAGTGAGAATTTGGGCTAGTGACTTCAATGAAATTTCAACTCTATATGAAATTGATGTTAGGCTTTTGAATCCACCCAATTCAGACCTCTATAACTCAAGTTATGGTCAGATTTTCATTTGCTTCAACAGAACATTTAATGTTATCTCAGATTTTTGTGACACAATTGATATATGATTATGATATATCATTAACAGATGATGTGAATATATGGTTAGTGTGTGGCAGATCTAGATTAATGTGTTCTAATGGTTTGTCTGTGATATATTCTTGGCGACAAATTGCATGACCCAGTTATGTGAGCTATTCAGAAGAAGCTGTTGGGAGCCGGGGTGGCTGGGTATGTCTGAGTGTTGCTTGATTGAGTGATGACCCAGCAGAGTCAATATATGTGTGTCTAATAACTGTTGACGCCTGTTGTGGTTTGTTGGAAATTGTATGTTAGATGATATGATTGTTCAAATGGTATAGGTATTCACGGTTTAAAATGTCCGCTCGCACTCATCCTTATATTTGGCATGGTATATGAAGCATGGAATAGCATAGCGCATTTCATATGCAGGAATATCTTGCATTAAATGGGTGTGTACATGGTGATAATCATTCATCATTCGGTAGTGGGTGGTGAGCTCGGTACTGGACTACATCCCGTAGAAGTCTCATGGCGCATTTGATAGCTTGAATAAAGTACATTTATCATAGACTTTCCAATGCTTTTTTGAATAAAGTGGTTTTTATCGACATCCAATGCTTTTATTAAAGCGGTTTATGAGAGGAATTGTCAATGCCTTTTTTGGTAAAATTTGTTGCGGAGGCCATCGATGCATTTGAATAAAGCTGTTTATTGGGATTGTCTAATGGCTTTGAATAAAGCGGTTTATGAATCAGGTGAGTTTAAAAACAAAAAGCTTTTGTTTTGGATAAAGATCATTAGGTGAAACACGATGACAAGTTTTACACTTGGCATAAGCATGTGAGAGTCGGGGTGAGGGACTGTGCCAAAGATAGTGGGTGACCGCATTCATGGCATGTAGGCATTCCAGAGTAAAAATTACATTTACTTGGAATGTTTGATTGTGTGATCATGGCATTGCATGTGCACTTAGGTGGGGAGTAGCCCCGGTAGGAGTTTACCTTGCTGAACATTGCTCACCCCGTCGTGGGACCCCCTTTCAGGTACAGGGAGTATGCAGTGGACGACGCTCACTCGAGGCCATAGTTATAAAGAAAATTGATTTGTGGCTTGTAATTACTTTTTTGTAAGAAGCTTAGAAGAAGCCCAGTTAGCTTGTATTTTGTGTAAAAAGAATTGTAAAAATACTTTGGAACAACCTTGTTCTAATTGTAATGTTTGTAAGAGTGTTGCGGTCAAACTCTTGAGGACTATGGTAATTAGTCATGTATGATACCTTAGTGTGGATGAGTGGGCCCGATTAAGCCGCACCACTCATAATTGGACCTGTGAGTCGTTGTACTGTGGGCCATGTTGCCGGTTTTTTGTACATGTTTGTATTTTGGGTAGAGCTCCCCGTACAAAGGAGACTATGTCCGATTTTCATTAAATCGTGGGTTTTGAAGGAACACGGTGGTGTAGTGTCGGGATTACGACATCACGAGTCTTCATAAAGTTGACGGGTTGTCCAGCTAACCGGGTTTAGGGCGTCACGGTGAGAATCTAGGGTTTAATTTTTTTTTCAGATAAGGGTTTAACCCTAAAAATTATTATTTTATTCGTATTGTAGTTTTTAAATACATTGTTGTTCTTCAAAATTTTTTTTTATGAATTGGTGAAAGTTGAGCTGGAAATTTTAAAGTGTAAGGTTGTGGATTTGATTTTTCCAGGTAAGATTGTTAATTTATGAATTATTAATTTATAAGAAAAATTGTAAAAAAGAAAACATGAATTTTCATGATTTTACATTTTAAATCTGACAAAAAGTTAATTTTTAAATAGATGGAACTTTAATTTTAATATGCAAATCAACATCCAGCGCAAGATTATTGAGTTGACTTCCAGCCTGACAAAGTGATTAGATTTTTAGCATAATTAATAGTAAACTAATATGGTTTTATACAAAAGCCTAAGTTTTAAAGAGCTATTTGGTTAAAAGGGACAAAATAAAGGGAAATTCGAAACACCTTACTCCTCTTAAAATTTTGAGATATAACCTTGTTTAGACAATTTCTGAGTTATTTATTACCCTCATTATATTAGATTGGCCACTTTGCTCCTTTCTCTCATAGAATATCCTCAGAAAATAATAGCTGTGTTCAGTCTTCATCCTCTCTAAAAGTTCGACCCCCATGTCACCCTTTACCTCTTATCACCTTTAGTCCGATCATCATCTCTTTCAAAAGTTCAGCTCTCATTGTTATGACCTTTGGTTTTTTCGTTTGCGTCTTTTATAATAAAAACAAATGCAATTTCCAATTTACCGTAAGCGTATGGGTCACAAGTAATAAAGTGACTTTCTTATTAAAAACCAAGTATCGATCCACGGGAAAGTGGGCTTTGAAAGGGAGCTGAGTACTCGGTTACTTGATCGCTTCACTATTTGAGCAAATGAGTGGATTTGAAAATATTTTTAAAACAACCCCAAAAATAAGGAAAGTAAAAACATAGGAAGATTCATGGCTAACATGAGATGAAACAAATGCATGAAGAATGAACTCAGCGAGGAAAAGACTAGGGTTGGTCGTCATGATTGATGTATGTTGATCTACATGTAAATTAGGCACGGGTTGAGTGAACATGCACTTATGTCGATTCAAGGAATAGGGTATGAGGTTTACACTCTCGTGTCACCCCTCAATTTCACACACCGGCTTCCAATTCACCGATATGTCCTTCTAGGACCTTAATTGTGTTACTTTAACAAAGATGGGTTTTTTCTTGGGTGTCCTATTGGTCTCCGCTAGGTCCTTACAATAAGACTACTTCGAACTATGCTCGAACCGATCACCCTAGGTCTTTACGGTCTTCACACAACACTGAATTGGTGTCTTACCCTGATAAAATCCATTAAGTATTTGACATTTCTACTTCCCTCGATTTCTTTAATTAGGTTAAGTTGATTTCTTTAATTAAAACACATTGACATGAAATGGTTATGGCCTATTAGGCTAGCTCGACCAACCCGAAATTAGGGCTGGGCTGGGCTAGGCTCTAATTTTATTGGCTTCCCCGAAAAAATCGGGACTGAGTTGGCGAGCTCGATTGGCCCCGGCCGGTCGATCAGCAGTGGCGGTGCCAAATTAAAAAAAAATTTGCCTCCTTCCAAATGCTGCTTTTTAGTCTCAATCAACACCATAATGAAAAAAAAAAAAAAAAACCACTCAAACTCTCTCCTCAACAATGATTTCTCCTTTTGCAAAACCCTAATCTCCATTTCTCCTCCAGCTTAATTTCTCCCTTCCTATGAGTTCGAGAACATCATCAACGGTTAGATCACCAAACCCTCTGCGGGGCCTCGATTCGAGTCTCTCTTCCACTCCCTTCATCAATCAATATTTCATCGTAACTACATTAAACCCCCCACGGTTCCAACGGTAGCACTGTCGTCGTTGCTGAACACCTCGAATTCGAGTTCTTCTCACCCTATCATCACCGCAAATAGGTTCAGTTCTCAGGCAAACACTTTAATGGTGTAACACCCCGAAATACACCCTAATCATTTTAAACTTATTATTACAGGGTATATTATAAGTCACATTTTAAATTTTGTAATTATTATTTGCTAAGTGAGAAAAAATTCCAAAAACCAATTTAGCGCAGAATATAAGGAGTAAATTTGTAATTTGTTAAGATGGGACACAAGAATCATAAGATAAGAAGGTTATAGGCTAAGTGAAATATACATATGATTTAAATAAAGGGGACTTTGAGGTCTAAAGTGTGATAAAGGAAAATTAAACATAAAAGGAATAAGACCAAATATCCTATTTTTGGTCCTAAGGAAAAACTCATACGGGTAGGAGAAGAGAGCGGAGAAGAGAAGAAGAAGAGGAAGAAGACAAGAAAGCTAAGAAAGGTATGGATTTTTGTACACTAGTATGGATCTATATGGTTTGTATCGACTTGTATGGAAAAATCAAAGCCCAAACCCGTCACGATGAATTTGTGTCTAAAAGAACCCTACTTGATATAGTGGTGGTGTTTAGCGGTTTAGACTAGACTTGGATTTGTTTTTGGTTTGGTTTGGTTGATTTGGGGTTGTATGGAAACTAAGTATGGAATTCCCAAAATTTTGAGAATTAGGAAACTCTCTAGCAGAAGTAATTGTATGGGATGGGGTTAACCAAACCATAAGTCTTCCCTTATATGTGTTTGGGAATTGTTTGGTTGTGTTTGGACTTGGGGTTGGTTGATTGTAATCCTTAATTGAGGAATATTTGTATTAAGGAAATATTGGGGTTTTAGTGGAGATGCTGTCAAAATTTCTCCAAAACCCATGTTTTTGTCTTGATCATAAATTCTTCGTCCGAACTCCGTTTCAAATGTTCTTGGACTCTATGGAAATCCCTTTGAGTCTAGAATCCATCCATATATAGCTTGATGAAATTGGAACTCATATTAAAGGTCCATAACTCACAGCCATTGGCTCTGTGTTGGTTATGCTCGTGATGTTCGCAAACCTTCAACCGGATGGTCATAATTTCTTCGTCAAACTCCGTTTTAGATGTTCTTAGACTCAATGGAAAGCCCTTTGAATATGAATCCCATCCATATATAACCAGTGAAATTGGAACTCAAAAATTAGGTCCATAAATTACGAAAAAGCAGTGGGCCACCTTTGGTTATGCTCGTAGTCAGCATTCATAACCGAAACTGCCTTGACGGTCATAATTTCTTGATGCGAACTCCGTTTCAGATGTTCTTGGATTCTATGGAAATTACTTTGAGTCCAGAATCCCTACATATATAAGCGATGAAATTGGAGCTCATGTTGGTTGAAATCACGAAAAAGCGATAGGCCACATTGGTTATGCTCATGATCCTTTGTTCATAGGAAGTCTTCAACTTGGACGTGCCATTTCTTCATCCCAACTCCGTTTCAGATGTTCTTGGACTCTATGGAAAGCCCTTTGAGTCTAGAATCCATACATATATAGCTTGATGAAATTGGAATGATATTAAATAGCTCATAAGTATACATGGTAACCATAGTTATTCATGCATATAATGAAATATGAAAAATGCAAAGATACGAATAATGATTGTAAATATCGCATATGATTACCGGATGACAATAATTATTCGGGAATATGATATATGTACTGAACATAAAATACACATGGATTGTTTGCTTAGAACTTGGTAGAGGGATAGATGGGCATGCCTATTAGGGAAAAAAAAGTTTGCAACATACTGATAAGTTGTCCCCGTTTGGGTCATTACAACACCTTCGGGCCCTTATAGATGGTCATTGTCTCGTACAATGATAACAGCGCCTTCGGACCCTTATAGATGGTCATTGTCTCGCACAATGATAACGCTTTTCTTCAGACATATAGACCACTGTTTCATATAATGAGTACAGCACCTTTCGAGCCCATATAGTTTCCTTTATCCACTTAAGGTTTATGCGGGCATGAAACATTAAACAATGACAGATATGACATATAAGGAAATTTATATGACGCGTTGATAAGAAATGAAATCTGATATGATAAGTAAAAATATGGGTATGTATAAGCATGTTTTAATGATATGATATGTTAGATGTGTATGCATGTGTACTTAGAGAAGTGTGATGATCATTGAGTGGTCGTCGAGTTTATTCATTAGCGTAAAGCTTAGCGGGGTTTTTCATAATAGGTATGGCTTGAGGCAAAGAAGGCCGGACAACCCTCATCGATCTCCACGAGTCAACACATGGGTTAGATGCCCACCGGAAGACTTTTTGGTATATTTTGTATATGTAATATTCTTTTTGTTGTTTGTAAACAAATGTAAAGTTTTTATATAAGTCGAACACTCCCATTTGTGGATCTTGAATATATTTTGTAATCCGCTATTGCTTCTAATAGCCTCGTTTTTTGTATTCCTGTTATTGTGACAATTTGCTTTTTCTTTAATTTTGGTTAGTTCTTCCTATTAAGTGAGTAATTTGAAGTTGATGTTGTTTCAAACATGTCATTGAAGACCCAAGAAAGGCTTTGAGGGACTCAGATATTTGGGGATCATTTTTCTTCAATGTTTTTTTGGGTCTTACTTTGTCATGGTTGACTTTGGTTAAGAAGGTGAGAGCTAGAATTTGAATTGGTTAATTTCTTGTTTATTTGCATTTTTAGTATGTTTTGATTGGATTTCTCTTATTTATTGGTATAAATGCTTGCTTGGAGAAATTTTGTGACTTGTCAAACTAAATGAGTGATCACAATAGTCTAAAAATGCTTGTTGATGATTTGTGAATGCATAGTTAAGCTTGTCAAACATCCAAGCCCATAAATTTTGGGGGAAAGTGAAAGAAAGAAACTAGAGATCAAGAAATGGGTTTTAAACATAAAATCATTCTCAATCTCTTACACTTCCGTTTATTAAATATTTTCTTGCCACTTCACGGATGAGTTTTGTCGAGGTTAGTTTTTTGTAACTGCAATATTGTTTAATGATAGCATTGAAAGCCCCCATTGTTGTATAGATTCAAATTTTTGGGCATAGCTAGGTGTAGTATGTGGACCTCCATACCCAATGATGTTGATAAGGAAAAAATTTCCTAGGAATGCAAATAAGAGTGAAATGCAAAAATAACACAAAAAGGAAGTGATTTATTGAATAAAAGAATTTAACTTTTTTTTTTGTACATAGGGATGGGTTGGCCCACTAGCCTGTTGGCTTGATATAGGGTTTGGCGGGGCTAACAAAATAGAAGCCCAATGTAAATTATGCCCGGCCTTATCCATCATAGTTTTACCATTAGCCCGGTATGGAGGCTCGGCCCAGCCTAGTAGGCTGGGTTGCCCGACTCTAGGCCCGACGGATGATCTCCATTTAGCTATGGAATCCATAAATGAGTCCTTCATAAGCGGGTCTACTTTGTTCCAATGCAAATTAATTGCAAAAACCATAATAGTCAGTTACCATTAACATCAACATAGCCTATTCATAAACTAATAAAAATAGTATAAATCAACAATCCCAATCTTCACAGTAACCCACTAAAGGCTGAAGATTATTCATCTCCTTGTAGCGGTCGAATCTACCAAAATCATGTGTATTTCATGATAATCAAGAAGAGATAGAAAGTTTCAAAATTAGAGACACAAAACAACTATATGATGAAGAGCTCTCCAAACTTCAATCCTAGCTACAGAGATCCTCTGGCTGGTTGATCCTTCAAAATTGTCTTCAAATCCAAGAAAAAAAGTAACCATAATCGAAACCTGAATTGTTCTAAGACTAAGAGGAAGAAACCTACTAGAATACAGGATGTTTCTTTGCCTCCAAGTTCGTGCCGTAATTATTATTACCAGTGTAGAATATATAGTCCTTGGAAAATATGGTAGAAATGGGCAAAAAATGGTAAGGAACAAAGCGGCTTCGTCCTCACCATGTCTGATCATGTTGCGACATGGCCCAGGAAGCCGTCCCAGTGTCTTCGATAGGGCTCCCATGTCGCGACAATGGTTGAACGTGTAAAACTCAATGGCTCACAAGGCTACTTATGTTGTGAAATGCCAAACTGTCCTCTTTAAGCAGCTCCACAGGACTACTCATGTCGCGACATGATGCCACGACATGGCAGAAAGCCATGCTCGCACAATGTATGACCCGATGTCTTGACATGGAGAGCCATGTCGTGACATGTGGCCTTAAATCAGCAATTCTTGTCCAAAACTTTTCCAATTTGCTATTTTCTCTTGCCTTTTCGTTCTTTTCTGCAAAACAAAGGCCAAGAGGGGCATTAGTATATAATTGAATGAATATGGTGTGAATTTAGCATTAGAAGATCAGTATACTAGGGAAATCCATGCTTAAATGCTAATATGATTCACAGTTAACACTCATATCTCATAGTGTATCTCTTGCACAGCCATCTGCTTGACCAGAAAACACATCATTATTAAGCTCAACACCACAACTATAGCACTCGGTTATTCTACATATGGCAGTCAAATGAAGGTATGTAAATATATTTGGGGAAAGATAATGAGATTTTGTTATTCCAACACATTATTTAGTTATGGTGGCAAACAAAGTTCATCCTCAATATTGACTCATTTGTAATAAAGTTAAAGCTTTTTTTGTTGTTGGGATGATGGGCTTATTAACATTTTGACAATGTAATTTTTTTCTATGTGATAGTATCCTTGTTAGTCTTTTGAAAGTATGCACTTGAATTTTATTTTAGTGAAATAGCTTTACACGAACTTAATTGAAGTTATGTTGTACGATCGAACAACGGTGGTTAAGTTTCCAATTAAACAACTTCACATGAACTTAACTGAAGTTATATTTTGTTTACGTTTAATAGAACAGTGGTTAAGTTTTCAATAAAACGATTTGACCTAAATGTAAGTACAATTAAGTATCTTTTACATTAAACTTAACAGTTAGTTATTAAGTTTTCGGGTTAAATAACTACTTGAACTTAAGCGTTGTTAGGATTTCTCTTTAATTAGACTTAACAATGATTAAGTTTTAGTTAAAAAAATTTGACTGACTTAACTAGTACGTTTCTTTCACATTTAGCAATAGTGGATAGTTTTAGTTAAATCTTTACACAGACCATTTGTTGTTAAGTTTCTCTTACATGACAACAATGGTTAAGTCTTCCTTTAAAATGATTTTACTTGAATGTAGCTTCAAGGTAAGTTTCTTGTACATGTAATGTCATTGCACAAGTTCATTTGAACTATTCTATTTTAGATCTCTCTACAGCAAGGGATAAACATATAGTCACATTTATGCAACTAGAATCTAAATGTTATAAATGTTTAATAGATACGATAGGTCATTACATACATAAACACTTCAGAAAAAAATTATATTGTAACAACACAACCATATTCATCAATATCCAATTACAAGTGGGAACAATATTGGAAGATCTCGATGAAGTAAAACTAACTATCTATTTTCTCTAAACCATCTCATTTGTTAAACTGTTAGTAGATCACAGGATGGTTGTGCATAAGATTACTTCACATATTTGATAAAAAAACATAAGACAATCATCACTCTTGCATAAATAACAAAATTGTGTACTTAACAAAGTTAGATAAATATAGTTATATAAATACATTGAAGTGGTCAAACCTATAAAGTAAATACACATACTCTCTGTGTTGTTGTGGAGATACTATTTAATGTTTCAATCTCCCAAGCCATATCCCTCTTTAGGTCACCATCCTCTCCATAATTATTTCACACTTTCATTTAAGAGGGTGAGACATGGCACATTGTTAAAGTTACATGTGTCTTCAATTTATTTGGCTTATTAAGTGACCTTGGGAGTCGAGACATATGTATCCGCGTATAATGTAAGCTCATTTTCTACATGTCATGAAAATAAATATAAAGTTTCAAATAACAATTACAATCATGTTTTGTTTGAATTACATTTAAACCAGGCACCGAAATACCAAACTTATACTTTAAAAAAAAAAAAATCAGCAGCTTTAAGTCAACCCAGATGTTCAGCTGATACTTTCCCGTAGAAAATTCAGCAATGTTTAGTCATGTTTTTTCCTATTAAATTTCATGGAAATTTTGGCCATAATAATATACAATTTCAGTATACTACATGAAAATTCAGCAACCTTCACTTCAAACTCACCATATTTATCACTTGAGTTTCAATAAACTCTTAATGAAAATCTTATGGACTTATATAGTTCTACTTAAAAATTTAGCATTTAATGCATATGTGCTTATTTCTTTGCTTTAAATAAATTCTGACTAGCGAAAGATCAAGGTTTTAATGATAGTTCTCCTTGAATTTCAACATTCACCTGGGAACTGCGACCTCTATTTTGAATTTACATTTTCAACACAATTCCATCTAAGTTTCAACATTTGTTTTCATCACAAATTTCATGAAGCATCTATCTTTGATTTCTACCCTTTACTTTCATTAAAAAAATGGGAAAAGTATATTTCGGTGGTTTATTTGAAATAAAAGGGGAAGTAGGGTACAAAATTGTAAGTGGGTTAGTGATGCATTTGACAAAAATAGTGTCTTTGAGGAACCGGAAAATTTGTCAAATAATACCAAAACACCCTAACATTCAACTATTAACCTCATTTTATTCGTAATTGTACCACTTGATAACTTTGCGGATGAAAGGGAGAAAACATTTCAAGCCCCTAACTCTAACCGTTTTCCTCTCTGCGATAGGCCAAAGGAAAGAAGCTAGCCAAAGGAAGAAAAGCCCTAACCCTACTTCTCATCTATAGATCCGATCCTCACAGCTTCTTATTCATCCGAATCGGCTATCTTTGAGACCCACCTGGTCAATTGCCTCTCGCGGTGTCTTCATCGTGCGAAGAGTTTGGTGAGTTCAGTTATACCACTCCCGAATCACGCTTTAGTGTTTTCCTCCTTAAGGTATCAACCCCTCTACCTTTTTTACAATTTTGTTTTGCTGTCGTTTTCTGTGCATGAGGATTTTAGGATCTAGTGTTTCTATGATTATAGGATTTTTTTATTTGATTATCTCGAAAAATGGATTTTCTGGCTTTGCTTTGTCATTATTTAATTTTGGAAAGAGAGGCAGAAATTGATTTTCTAATCATCAATTCGAGAGTGAAAATCCTCATTTTCTTGAAAATTTTTCTATGCTCCCGAATCTCGAGACTGATCTCTCCATTTAACATGTAAGTGTAAGAAGTTGATTCTAGTTTTCTCAGTCAATAACGTGCGAAATGACAACAAAGATTAGGAGGAATTTGAAGAAAAAATTTGTAACAATAAAAATATATGTGTGAGAGATTTTAGGATTTTAAAATTTTGAAATACTTCTCACAAATTAATGAGTCAATCTCCACGAAGATCTTGTTAGCCATTGTCCACAATGAATTATATCTTTAGTTTATTTAAGGATACATCCTAATATTTATTTATTTATTAACAATAAAGAGATTTTAGGATTTTAAAATTTTGAAACACTTCACAAATTGACGAGTCAATCCCTAGAGATCTTATTGCCATTGTCCCCTGATGAGGTATATCTTTGTTTATTTAAAGGGATACATCAAATTTGTTTATTTATTATGATAAGATATATGAGGAATTTTAGGATTTTAAAATTTTGAAACACTTACAAATTGACAAAGTCAATCTCACAAGAGATCTTGTTAGCCATTATATTTTAGTTTATTTAGGGGATACATCTAGAATTTATTTATTTGTAACAATAAAAGATATGTGAAGATTTAGATTTTAAAATTTGAAACACTTCTAAATTCTGACAAGGTTAATCTCACAAGAAAAGTCTTGTTATTTGTCCCACAATGAGGTATATCTTTAGTTTATTTAAGGGATACAATCTAATTTATTTATTTATTATTATCCATGTTTTATTTAAATATATATCAAAATGCTTCTTTTTTTCTCTATAAAAAGTAAATAGTTTTCCGAGGATGATTATACTAATTTGAATAAAATTAATATATTATTTAAATAGAAAATCTCGTGCATTTCTTTTTTTTTTTTTTTTTTACCATTTAGTTAAAACAAAGATAAATATTTATAAGTTTATATTTTAAATATTTCATTCCATTCTATTGGTTCTTTAATACAAGCGAACCCAGATTTTTAAGGAGAGAAGTATGTTTAGTAGTTTATTTACAGAAATAAAAGGAAGTAGGTACAAAGAATTGTAATTAGGTGGTCGGAACATTTGACCAAAAATAATTGTCTTTGAGAATCATTTAGTACAATCGAGTTGGTAAATTTTTTATTGGTATTTAGAATATGAATGTAGTAAAGCTTGTGTAATTTGTCTTTGTATTAGAATTGGCGAATTTATGTATATTTTCTTATAAGTAGGTCTGTATGGCTGATGTGAACCATTTGAGATGGATAAACATTTTAGCTAGAGTCCCTTTTGCTGATTTTCTCTATTTAGATTGATTTAAGCTTTTTTTTCTATACATTCTTAGACATTCTTCATTTGAAATGTTTCTCCATGGATATACAAGCATGTTGCTTAATATATATATATATATACTCATATATTTGCTTACTCAATGATGATTTATGCATTTTGTGATTAAAAATCTAGTTCATTAGAGTTGGGTTTGAGATCCAAAATAGCTTAAAACTTCAATAGGCATATGATGAAATTTTTTATCTTTTGTTGTTCCTCAGAGCATTTATATGTGTAAAAACATATAAGCAGACATAACCCTCCATCCATGACCATGCGATTATTTCTATGCCATTCTTACATACATAATTTGTAAGTTACCCGTTTATAATGATATTAAACATGTCATTTAGATCGTTAATTAAGCAGTGTATGATCTAATATAACATTATCTAGCATTAAGGACTTTGTATCCATATGTTAAATTGTGCAACTAATATTCCTTCATTGTATGTCTTAAGGCAGTATAAATTTGAAGATGGAGAATGAAATGTGCAGTAGCTGCCTTTGAAGGTGTAGGCGAATGGTGAAGGATCACCAGATGGGTCAATTGATTGAAGTGGACCAGATCATTTAATATTTGGTGTGAATTTTTCATACAACGAATTTGTTTCATTAGTTTGTGCTAAGTTAAGGGTTGAACCAAATTCGGTGAAATTGAACTACACATGTAAATTTGATCCATCTTTAATGGTGTTGTTAAATGATGGTGAAGAATTGATGAAGATGTTCAGATTCAATGATAGCTATTGTCGTGTATACGTGTAAAAATTGAATCCCAGGGATGCAAATGGTGTAAGCCTACCTTCGAGGTATATTTAAACTCATCATTGTCCATGATATGCCTGTTCATTTTGTAAAATATATGTTCGAGGAGCCTTCTAAAGGTTTCCAGTATCTTAATGCCAGTTGCCCACCTATTGTGGGTTCTAATTATAGACACGTTCATGGAAATGAGACTCAGTGCACACTTGTTAATGGATATTTAAACAAATGGCCCAATAATAGAGTCTTATGGGTTGTCTAATAGAGGATTTGAAACGGATGTGCCTCAGCGTGATGTAGGCGATTTCAAAATGCAATTATGGGCGGTGAACAAACGTTCAAATGTTTACGCATTCGCGATGCTTTAGTACTTAATGTCTTTATCGGGGAGATTTTGGTACTACTACAAAAGAGAAATAGTTATAAGCACATTCTCTAGTTATATGCACGGTGACCAGTATTACTTGGAAAATAACTTGTCGTGTTGGTGCATCGGATGTTGTCTAAGTGCACACATTCCAAATGAGCATAGCCATGCATTGATGATGTGATCGCCTCTCAGCGATGGTGAGATCTAATCGTGCCATTGTGGTAATTGATGAGGTTATTCGATCTACTCAGTACCAACCACGTAATTTCTAAAGATTTCGTCGGAGAACATGGAATGGGGGTGAAGCTTATTATCGAAGCTTAGCGAATCAAGAGAAGGCTAAGGAGAGAATATATGGTCAGCAGAATTACTACCAGTTATTTGCCTTGGATGTGTGAGCAAATGATCGAGGTAATCCGGGATCGGTGTCAAAGTTGACCTACTCAAGTGATGGTAATTTTGAACATTTGTTTATCGCACATGATGTCTCCATACAAGGGTTTTTGATGGGGTGTACGCGATCATTTCCATTGACTCATCTCACATGGTGGCCTATGGTGCCGCCATTCACCACGCTACATCTTATGATGCTAATGACAACATGTTTCCATTAGCGTGTGTGAGTTATCAGGCTCGGAGAATTATGATGGTTGGTCATGGTTCTTGCGAATTTAAAGAAATTATTAGGAGAAGGAGTTGTCATTATATCGGATGGGCATCAGGGTCTTCTTCGTAGCGTGCTTGAAATATTTGGAGGAGAGAACCATGCTTGCTGGTATCGTCACTTAAGGAGAACTTTAGTAAGCTATTTTAATAAGCATAACACAAAGGGAACAAGGGAAGGAGAAAATACACACTTGAATGGTTAGATAAAATTGCCTATCTGAGGTGGAGCCGATTACAATTATCACATGTTTGAATTAAGAAAGTATAACGAATCATTTGGCTACATGGATTGAGCAAAATGAACACGAGCATTTAATGCATGTCGAAATTCCCAAGAAAAGATGGGACAAAATGATACTAATCTTAGAAGTCTTTTGATGCTTGGTTAAGAAATGAACGACATCACTCCATTTGTGGCTTCATTGTCGAGCATATGACTAAGTTGGGTGCAATGCTTGTTCGAAGCTATAAGCGAGTCAAATGGAAGGGTATTATAGGGCCGAAAATTGAAGAAAGCTAAAAGTGTCGCTGCAAGGGAGGTTTACTTGGTTAGATCCATTCATGGAAACCTTTTTATGTTGTATTTGTAGGTGATTTAGTGTTGAATGTAGACGTTAAGGAACAATGTGGCACATGTCGTGGTTGGCAAATTCCGGGCATTCCATGTGATCATGCATGTGCAGGTTTACTCTCCATAGGGCAAAATGTTGCGGATTTGTTGATGAAATCTTCAAATCTGACCACTGACAATTGGTATACTCAAGCACTTTTCATGGTAGCCAAGGACACATGACATACCAAAAGTCAGGCGTGGTGTTATTCGCGAGATGTCATAGGAAGTATTCTTCTCTTTAAAGCTACCTCGTTAAAAGGCCTCCTGGAAGACCAAGAAAAAGCGCATTAATTCACCAATTTCCAAGGTAAAGCGCAATATGGCTAGGCATAATAGAAAAACTTGCAAATCCATTGGCATGATTAATGTGAATTTTCATATTAGTGACCCCGTCAGCACATTCCATTTTGGTTTGTGTTTCTTTTCAATTAATGTATTATGAACTATGTGGCAATGCTTTCACCACAAGTTTGGTAAAAAAAAATGCTATATTTATTATGTGGAATTATGTTTCTACTTTACGTACTTATCATTACAATATTAGTTTATATTTTATGTGTATGCAATTTTATATATATTATCATCCAAGTTTTATTAAGCATGGACAAATTTAAGAGGAAACGTAAGCAATATCTTCCACAAGCAAGGCATGAGGTGATGAGATATAACTCATATCATTCTTTGTAACTTGAGACTTTAATAGCGATTTAACAAGATTTACTTGTGCGTATAGTTTGGTTTGTTTTGTATGTAACTTTAGGTGAAGCTCCCCAAATCTCGTTGTTCGGGGAAGAAATTTTTATCTATTATTGATCAATTGCCTAAGCATAAGTTGGAAGCTATTAGGGGGTTCAGGTTTGGTGGACTCATACAGCTTGCATGCAGGAGATCAATACGAGTTGTACCACTATCTTATATCCGCACTCTCGGTGGCATATTATCGTATAAAGTTGGATGAGATCATTACTCGATGTGACGTTAGATGATGTCATGAATGTTATAGGTATCCCATTAGGTGGACCCAATGTTATTGTCCATCAAAAATTGCTAGTTAACATCTGGATATTAAACTATGTAGTTGGAAGAAATTCTAATAGTCTTCGAAGTCGTGATGAATTCCAAAAGGTGTTCATTATTTTTGCATCTTTGCTTGATTTTGGCACCAAACAACAAGTTGGAGGGCATATGAAACATGGGACCTTATATGGGATGGTAAGGTAATGTGCGTGAGAGAAATTGGAGCAATTGTGCTCCTAATACTTAAAAATGGAATTAGGAAATTCTAGAGTGGTAATGACAGATACATGTGCGATTGTTTTCTCTTCCTACATGTATCTCCACTTTTTTAGAGTTGATGCTTGTTGTTATGACTGTGCTATAATATGGGTTATAATGAGCACTCATTTGTCCTCAATTTGCAGATTTTTTACCTGTCAAAAACATATGTGCCATCGGTGGATGTTCCTGTAGCAATGCCCTTTTGTTCTGTCTTGAATGGCTAGTTAGTCGGGATGGCGGCCCGCTAGTAAATTACAATGTTCGATTGGATATGGAAAAATTGATGTAAGATAGTTAAATGCAAATCAATATTTCATAGTAGACTTGTATTTTTAATATATCTTATATTAATTTTTGTTGTGTGACATACTACAAATCACGACTTCGAGAAATCCGTGGACAAGAAGTTCCACCTCCATTTGATCAAGCGATTACATGAACCCGATCATGCACACACTCGACTGCTGAGCAAATGAGCATGTGCAACGAATCCCTGATTCGAGTAGACATTACTTAAGTGCCTCCACTATTGTAAGGATCTAATTACATTAGGTTAATTAATTTGTCACCTGACCTTATATCACTATAAGTGACAAATTTGGGTTTTCTTTCTCTTAACTTGACAGGGCATTCAACGTCGTCTTCGTGATCAACATTAAATTTTAAAATTGAATTTAATCTCATTCGCGATTTCAACGCGCAGAAGAAGCGTTTAAAGCGATCTGGGGAAGACAACAAAATGAACTATGTACCATCCATTCATTCTCCCTCTATTCAATCTCAACCAACTCAAGCATATCATGACAATGATTTTCTTCTTTGAATTTGAACTCATCCTCATGAGAAGTCTAAAGCATTATGGAAACACAGCAATGACTTTTGATATTGAGTCGTTGTGAAATGTGGTATGTCATCAATGCGACAACATATTTCATCAGAAATGAACCTCAGAGTTGGATGATGGGAATAGAACTCTGACCGGCCAATGACAACTGCATTATGAGGCTCCAACAAGCGAAGGAATTCGCTCTGGGCTCATTCAAGAATGAAAATGATGAAATGGATGAAGATGGAAATTCTTGGGCGAGGTATAATAACAACAAAGAGGTGTACGAAACGCAAGAAGTATGCAGTCTGCTAAATCTGTTTGTGCGCTGGTACCTAAACACGACGATCGTAGCGTTTACTTAGATCTAGGGTGATAAAGAGGTAATTGGTTTACAATTAACTCTTTATGTAATTTTGTGTTTTATCGCCATTTGTTTTAACTATTTGATGTAACGGGAGTGTGTGTGAATCTTGGAATGTTTGTCACTCGGTATGAGATGGCATGCCTAGAAGGCAATCAATTTGTCAATTATATGGTACGTATATCACATAGTTTATGTTTCCTGTATAAAGCAATTTAATTATTTTATCAGTCATTGTTAATGGTTATATCAATATGCGAGGTTATTGGAATGTATTTTACCGTTTATTGAATACTGTGAGGATCATCACCCGGTGAATCACTATTTTGATCCTTCATTAGCGGTGGTTTACCAATACTACTTACATAATAATATATGTTAATCTTGGTTTTGCATGTTCTAATTTGTTTTACTTAATTGCGTTATAGGTAGTTCTTGATCGAATCCACTAGACGAGCAAAAAAGAATTGTTGTTAGATCGCTCCAAACACTTTCTTGACCTAACAATCGCTACAGCCATTGCCTCAGGCACTTGTGGGAAGGTATGGATGTTGTATAATCTTTAGATGCTATATGTTTTGTTGTCAATTATCAAACTAATGAATGATATATTCAACTATTATAGTTATTTTTTGCACGTAATATTGTGGATGCTCATTGGCATGTATAATTAACCCTTCACGCAAGCGTGTTGATTCCTATCTTCGGTTGCCAATGACTGTGCTTGAGTACACAAAGGCTCTTCAAAGATTGTCATTCTTTAGGGCCGATGCTTGAGCCTTTGATGTGTGTCTGAATCTGAACATAGGAAATTGGGCTGTGTCTGCTCGGATATTATGCAATGAAAATTGGTAACATTATTTCAACATGGCTTTCAGAATTCTAGCAAAGATGTTTATAGGCAAACACAAATATCGTACTTTTTTTCTCACAAAATGAAAATATTAATTCAATGTTTAGGCATATTTGTGGAATTTATGTGACCAAATATATGGAACTTTGGAATGGCTCAACTTAACAAATCGATTGTTGCGGTAAATGCATTATATATATATATATATATATATATTCGGTACATCATATACGTTGAATTACACTTGTGTTATTTATGTTTTGTAAACGAAACTAGTGCTACAAGATAAAGTTATTTATGTACATTGGTGATGCAAATGATAATGTTGAATGAGGACCAGATTAAGCAAAGCATCTGAGTGTAATTGGCCGTTGTAAATGTTTGATAGCCATTTTATTCTGCCAAGATAACACAAACATTTGGAAACTCTATTAAAGCGTATATTATAGAAGTTGGAAAACTGATATGAGAACATTGCAAAATCAACCAACTGATGTAATTGGAGTATCACCCATGTTTGTATATCTTAGACTTTCTTGGAAGTATGACTAAATTGGTTAGAGTTGCTGCCCCATTTAAAAGGTAGAACTTTTACATTTCTTTGCCTTCTTTTTTTCATTTATGTGCCCAGAGGTTACAATAGAATGGTGTTCAGAAAAGGCACATTGTATTGAATGGTGGATATATGTTCTTAAGAATCAGCAACTCTGATGGTTTTTCATTTAATAGGTTCATTTAGAAATAATCTGATTATAATCATTTAATTCAAACTGAAATTAATTGTTATCTTCCAGGGTTATGATTAAATTAAATAAATTAGAGGTCCAAATCTCCATTCACATGCCTTCATGAATTATAAATGGGATTAAAACTGAGTTTTAGACTGACAAAACGTTGTAAATAAAATTTAGGGACTTTCTATTAAGGTAGTACTGATGGTGTAGGTAGTACTGTATTACATTAAGGTAGTAAATATATTAAGGTAGTACCTATGCACTTGGGTCATAGGGTAAAGGGTTTGAGTTTATTTTTACCTAAACATTACTACAGATAACCTAGTTACAACTTTTTCCCCTACCTAAGCACCTGTCTTGACTGCAGTGTGAATACCCAGACATTTCACATACATACTTTGGTTTCTCCATCTAGGAGTCCAAATATGGTCATGTATTTCATGATATAAATGGGATTAAAACTGAGTTTTGGACGGAAAAACGTGGTAAATAGGGGTTTAGGGACTTTCTATTGGGTAGTACTGATAATTTAATAAGGTAGTACTTGCATTAGGTTATACTTGAAATATATTAAAGTAGTACATGTGCACTTGGATCATAGGGTAAAGGGTTTGAGTTTATTTTTACTTGAACATTACTACAAATAACCTGGTTACAACATTTTCCCCTAGCTAAGGACCTCATGCTCACTCGAAGTATGAATATCCAAACATTTCACATACATACTTACTTTGGTTCTCCATCTAGGAGTCCAAATATAATTCATGCATTTCATGAAATATAAATGGGATTAAAACTGAGTTTTTGGACAGTAAAACGTGGTAACTAAGGGTTTAGGGACATTCTATTAAGGTAGTACCTGATAATTGTAAGGTAGTACCTGCATTACATTAAGGTAGTACTTGAAATATATTAAAGTAGTACCTGTGCACTTGGGTCATAAGGTAAAGGGTTTGAGTTTATTTTTACCTAAACATTACTACAGATAACCTGGTTACAACTTTTCCCCTTGCTAAGGACCTCATGTTGACTCGAAGTATGAATACCCAAACATTTCACATACATACTTACTTTGGTTCTCCATCTAGGAGTCCAAATATAATTCATGCATTTCATGAAATATAAATGGGATTAAAACTGAGTTTTTGAATGACAAAAGCATTAGTAAATAGGGGTTTAGGGACTTTTTATTAAGGTAGTACCTGATAATTGTAGGTAGTACTTGCATTACATTAAGGTAATACTTGAAATATATTAAAGTAGTACCTGTGCACTTGGGTCATAGGGTAAAGGGTTTGAGTTTATTTTTACCTAAACATTACTATAGATAACACAGATTCTGACTTTTTCCCCAGCTAAGGACCTTATCTGCGACAGTATGAATACCCCAGGCTTATTTCACATACATACTTACTTTGGTTCTCCATCTAGGAGGCCAAAAATAATTCATGCATTTCATGAAATAGTAGATTCATTGGGTTTTAGACTGACAAAGCGTGGTAAATAAGGGTTTTAAGGGACTTTCCTATTAAGGTAGTACCTAATAATTGTAAAGGTAGTACGCATTACACTAAGATAGTACTTGAAATATATTAAAGTAATTTTTGTGCACTTGGGTCATAGGGTAAAGGGTTTGAGTTTATTTTTACCTAAACATTACTCTGAAATAACACGGTTACAACTTTTCCCCTAACTAAGGACCTCATCTTACGACTCAGTATGAGATACTCAAATATTTTCACATACATACTTGCTTTGGTTCTCCATCTAGAGTCGAATATAATTCATGCATTTCATGAAATATAAATGCGGATTAAAAGGCGGAGTTTTGGACAGCAAAACGTGGTAAATAGGGGTTTAGGGACTTTCTATTAAGGTAGTACTTGATAATTGTAAGGTAGTACTTGCATTACATTAAGGTATTACTTGAAATATATTAAAGTAGTACTTGTGTACTTGGGTCATAGGGTAAAGGGTTTGAGTTTATTTTTACTTAAACATTACTACAGATAACTTGGTTACAACTTTTTCCCCTAGCTAAGGACCTTATGCTGACTCGAAGTATGAATACCCAAACATTTCACATACATACTTACTTTGATTCTCCATCTAGGAGTCCAAATATAATTCATGCATTTCATGAAATATAAATGAGATAAAAACTGAGTTTTTGGACAACAAAACGTGGTAAATAGGGGTTTAGGGACTTTCTATTAAGGTAGTACTTGATAATTGTAAGGTAGTATCTGCATTACATTAAGGTAGTACTTGAAATATATTAAGTAATACCCTAATGAAATATATGTTTTTTAAATATATAAATATATAAATAAAAGAAAAGTTTAATTTTTTTCAAAGACAAATTTTTTAGAAATATATAAAAAACTTTAAATATATAAATAAAAGAAAAGTTTTTATTTAACAAGATTGTATTAACATGCATAGAGAATTAGTTTGGTATTATTTGACAAATTTTTCCTTTGAACCTCAAGACAATTATTTTTGGCAAATGTCTTGGTGACAATTACAGTATTTGTACCTACTTCCCATTTATTTTCAAATAAACCGCCTAAAATATACTTCTCCCAAAAAAAAATCAACAAGCATCCACCACAATTCCGGTCCTTCTTTTCATTAAATTTTCAGCAAACCTTAGTTTTAGGCCCTATTTTCATTAAAGAATAAAAAAAAAAAATCTGTGAGCCCACTACCTCAACTTTGACCGCCCTCATTTTTCTTAAATTTCCATAATGTTTAACCATAATATTAGGAAATTAGGCATACAAATTTAATCTCCCTCTAACATAGCCAATAAAACAAAATCGAGGTGCTAGCTACATATATTAAAGTGAAAATTCCATGCTTTGCAAACCATCCAAAAGAAAGAAATGAACAAGAGAGACATGTAAGAAATATGCATAATAACAAAGAAAACAGATCTAAAAACTAAATAACATAAATCTAGACAGTAGAAATTACACATATTATTAAATAAAAGCTTCAAAAGAGTTTGACTATTTACATGTGAACCCATGCCCAGAGAAAGAAAAATACCAATGACAAACCTTACAATGTTCCTTGCTTTAATCAAGAACAATATCAGCCCAACTTCTTTGTAGTTCCTCCAAACCTTGCTTTTCAACCAGCCTCCACAAGTCAGGCGCTTCTTCCCCTCCGCCCATTTCATATAAGAACTGATGTCACAGCAACCAACAAAGAAACCTAGAAATTAAATAGGAACAAAGATAAGAGAATGTTTAAGCACATATGCGTAGATATAGGGATGTTTTCTAACCAAATTCGAATCCAGAAATTAAATGACTTCTTGTTTAATCAGGCTTTCCGAGTAAGAGAAAGAAGAATGAAGAGGTTTTTAAGATTGAAAAAGAAGAATGAGAGGAAAATAAAATACTTAATCAAATTATTGAAATATTGGAAATGACAGTGATATTTTTCAAGGTAAAAAACATTTATAAGATTGATTGAGAAATTAACCATTTAGGGTAAGCCCATCATTTGTTCTCCAATATTTAAAATTGAATTTACAAGAAGAGCTACTCTTTATCTCTTCATTGCATGTATTAAGTACAAACTTTTTATATTTTCTTTTTTCTATACTATGGATCATGACTCTCTTTTCCCCTAAAATAATTTTTATTTTTGATGATTAACTAATTAATTATGATAGGGTGTTATCAATTATTATTATTATTGGTATAATAAGTTATGTAAAATGGAATAGATAATTGAAGTAAAGTATTTATGAAATAAAAGGAGGAAATAATAATTTTTACATATATAAAAAATGACTATCTATATTGATATTTTAATTTATGGGAAATGGAATAAAATTTAATTTAAAATGACTATTTATATTTAATTTCATCATCAAAACTTCCATATGTATATAAATACTTTTTTTTTTTTTTTTTCTCATAATATATATATATATATATATATATACTCTCTCTATATATATATATATATATATATATATTATTTTATTATGACACCCCAAAACCGGGGAGGTTACGTTGACAAAACAGGGAGTTTTGTTGACAACCCGTTAACCTCTGAGGAATTCTGTGGATTTCGGGTGACTGATACCACCTTTGTTGTGTCCGTTTATTGGAATCCATATTTTCAAAAAATCAGAGCGAGTCTCCTTTGTTGGGGAGCTTTACCCAACATACAGCGAAGTATAACCATAACCCATCCTGGGGTTTCATGAAGTAATGGCTGACTACAGATTCATCTATTCATATCTGGCCTTGCACAACTATGTCACAACTACATGGACAGGGATTACTTCCAGGCTCACCTCATCACCACTTTACTGGGTCATTCATTCACATTTAAATCTAAAATAACAAGTAAAACGCAGTGATAGTAAGGTCCGTCGGCTCTCTTACCCATAATTATCCTGCCCATTCTTTACCGTAATTGAGAAAAATTTAGATTACAATTCTTTGCACGAAATATTTATTTTTAAATGTTACTCAAAAGGTAATATCAGCACACATGACTTATTTATAATCACAACCTCGTCGGATGTTGTCTCCACTATACCACATTACTGAAGGGTCCCATAACAGGGTAGGCAGTACCCAATAAAAAATTCTCCTACAAAGGCTACTCCTCGCCTAAATGCATGACCAATTATTATAAACATAAAATTATATTTCATATAAATAATGCAATCTTATATGGAAATGTTCGTCAATGTCAGCCATGAGATGAGACTCCTCATACCCTGGCTTACGGGTCCCATTCAGCTCCTTCACACCTACAACGCCAAGTGTAACCGATCATTAGAGGTTTCACTTGATAACTAAACCATTGGATGGCCTCTCTAATTTAATTTATCAAATCCCATGTGTTTACGAACTTTCATCGCTGGATGCATATGTCTGACCAAGAATAAAATTTTGGTCTTTCACCCTAGGAAGGGGTGGGGGATCTACCCCATCTTACTTCACCCAAACACACGTGATTTAGTATTATTGTTTTTACACAGGTAGTCTCGATTTGGGACGTTACCCATTTAGAGCTCTACACATTCACAAGAATGGTAAATAACCAACACCATGCACACACACCCGACTCGATGCGATGTGACCGTGCATATGAAATGCAATCACGCCATTTCATGATATGTCATGCTACATGCAACATTCATAAATTCCGGATAATTATATTTCTTACATATAATTTCCATTAATCACCATTTCCATGTTAATACATCACGCAAGCACATATTAACATGATTTTTACACATAACATGTTTTTAAAGCGGAAGCCCGAGTCGCCTGATTCATCTAATGTATGATAGATATACAAAATACCCATTACTAATAACACAGTAGTAGTCATGAAGAAAATCTCTTCTAGAATCCACGGGACCTTCCAAGCTATTCTTTATTTAATGGATACAACGTGTGGGGCGCACCCCAGTCACAAAGAAACTAGATACGAAAGACACTGCGAAACCTTCCCGGTTTACATTCTCTCTCAAGGTGTTTTCATAAACCTGGAGGCTAAAACTTCTACTAAACCACAGGCTAGAGGCCGGTGTATTTATAGGCGCTAACCTAACCCCATTAGGGTTTTATAACATGGGCCCACGATGGAAATGGGCTCCATCTTGTATCTTAATATAGTTAAATGGGCTCTGTCTCATCTAATGAGCTAGCTTGAGAGGATCCTATGGCCCATTATTAATTAAGGCTCTTGATCAACGGTCCTAGATTGCTTAAGAGCATAAATCCAACAATCTCAGCTTGCGAAGCAGAGTGCGGGGCCAAATAATCTTATCAGGAGCTACTCCACCTAAAAACCCCGGATACTTAATTCCAAAATTAATAATGTTTATATCAAATGCTTTTCCTTTGTAAATATCAATAATTAATTGATGATTTTTATGTAAATCCAACTAATTATTTGTCTCTTGACTTATCGGTTTCTCTACTTGGATCATGCCTTGGCCGGTGACTTTCAATATGCGAGTGCCGAAACATGTCAAGAGGATATTTCATACAAATTCCATTTTATATATTTCATAAATACTTGATAATCAAAATACCATAATCCCCAATTATCAAGATATTGGTCGTTAAAATAGGCCTCACTTATTGATAACTCAAAAGAACCATAGTAACTTAATTATCTATTACTATAATATACTCGGGATTAGAAGAAAAATAACATATCTAATATCGCACGAGATTTTAAATCCTTTCACGAAATTTATCCTTGAATTAAATCTCTTTCGAATCCTCTCGAGAATGACCATAATTCATTCAAATATTTTATAATAACCAAAATGATCATTTCATAAAATATTGCAGTCTAAATGAGTACAGCTTTATTTAATAGCGTGAGACAATTCATAAATTATGAGAGCACACATGATCATGTCTTCAATGGGCGTATCCATGATCATATACTACATAATTAATACGGACCTTATGCGTAAATATAATGTACAAAAACTTGGTATTATATCGAAAAATATAAGAGTACAACTTGTCTTGCTCACAGAGCACAAATGTCACCAACTCCGCTCGGTCTAGTAAGCACAGGACCTCTTAAGACCCATACAATTTACATGTTTCTCAAACACCGTTCTCAACAAATGAAGCCATTTAGGGTAGACATATCTGATCTTGATTTACTTGAGTCAATATCCCCTTGAAATCTGAGTCCATATAACGAGTGTTTTAAGACTCCCCCTTTGGAATACACCAACATATAATCCTCATTCTCTTTAAATACTTGAGTATATGTTTCATTGCTGTCCAGTGTTCTACTCGGGATAGTTAATGCCAGAAACACTACTCCCACTGCATAGCAGATATCTGGCCTGGTACATAGCATAGCATACATGAGACTATAGCAGTAGAAGCATAAAGGTTTTTACTCCATGGAGTTCTTTACGTTCGGGAGTTTTGGTGATTGCTCCTTGAAAGGTGAATTCCATATACGAAGGGTAGAAGTCCCTTTTGAAATTTTCCATGCCAAACCTGGTCACTATTTTATCAATGTAGGAGGCTTGGGATAAAGGCCCAACACCTTATTCTTTCGGTCTCATAAAAAGTTTGATTCTGGGAATATAGTTAGTTTCACCCAGGTCCTTCATATTTGCTTTTCAGGTAACCTTTCGTCGATAACACTTTCACCTTTGTTTCCAATTAACGAGAATATCATCTACGTAAAGTATAAAAGACTACCACTATTCATGAATTTTCTTATACACACATGGTTCATGGGACTTTTCTCAAGAATCCATATAATTTGATACTTGATCAACCACTTTTGATGTTCATGATGCGGATGATTCTTAAGCCCGCAGCCAGACCTATGCAACTTGCAAACCATGTGTTCTTGACCTGGGCTATAGACCCTTTCGGTTTGCTGCATATAGATATCTTAACTTCCAGCTCTCCATTTGAAAATTTGTTTTGACATTCATTTTCCAAATCTCTGTGAGAAAGCTGCTTGTACTTTCACGATAAGAAGAATCGACAGATTTAAGCATGGCTACTGGCGAAAAGTTTATACATAATCTATACTTGCACTCTTTTTGAGTGTAACCTTTTGCCACCGAATCTAGCTTTGAAGGTTTCAACCTTCAATCACAGTCCTCTCTTTCTCTTGTAGATCCACTTACACCCAATTGGTTTTACCTTTAGGTGCTTCTATAAGAGACCAAGCGAGTTAGAACCCATAGATTCCATCTCACGATTATTGCCTTTTTCACTCTTGCACATCAACATCCTCGATGCCTCTGCATATGTGGTTGGAGTCGTCATGAGATTATCAAAGCGACTTGATAAGTCTCTCCCCAACAAGGCATACCTTGCGGGTTACGTATCAGTCTCCCACTACGAGTTTGCTGCATTGGTTGTTGTACATGTACAGAAGGATCAAGTTTTCGGTTCAATTAGATTACCAAATCTCTTCATCGTATTTGCTGTTCTTGAGTTTCTTGAATTTGGTCACATTTGTTTCACGTGTTTGTTCACCTTGAATTTGTACATTTTCCCTCTTTGAACATCAACGGGAAAGCAGGGTGGAAAAATAGGAGTTTGTGGTGGATCTCGGCGAGTCAAGCTCTTCAGAACCACTTTACTCTTAGGTTTAAAATTGTTAAGTATAATCCTCTTCTAAGAAAGTGGCATGAGTACTCACTATCACCTTCTTTTCCTTTGGATTATAGGAATATTCCACCTCTGATTTCCCTTAGGGTAGCCAATAAACATACACATTCTGTTAAAGTTCTTTTGTTGTTTTAACGTACCAAGGCGTGTCTTTGGAGCACGAATCCTAATATGGTTCAAAATTTGGGCTTCTGGCCACTTTCCATAGTCTGTGGGTGTCTTTGAAGCGGATTTAGATGGAACTAAATTTAGTATGTATCACATTTGTTTCTAAGGCATATCTGACGATTCAAGTAATGATGAATAATTGAGCATCGACCTCCACCATATCCTAAAGGGTTCTATTTCTCCTTCCCGGAGACTCCATTTCTTTGGCGTTCGGGGAGATGATAATTGAGATATTATCCCCTCTTGAGCCAAGTAGGGCTTGAACTCTCGAGACAAGTATTCACCGCCTCGGTCATCTAGAAGGCTGTGATATGGACACCCCCAGTGGCACTACGCCTCGATATATACTCTCGAAATTTATCAAAACCCGGACTTATGGGCGCGTGAGTAACAACATATCTTGAGTAGTCATCAATAAATGTGATGGAAATCTCATACCCGCCTCGGGCTTGAGCAGCTCATTGGTCCACATACATCGGTGTGTACCAATTCCAAGCGTATAATTCTTACGATTTCCTTTGGCCGCGAAGGCCTCTTTATCATTACCTTAAACATGATTCACATACTGAGTATAGGTTCAAAGATCAAAATTTAAATTCCACTTTTAACCAAACCATGAATTCTACTAGAATTAATATGATCCAATCGTAAATGCCACATATAGGTTTCATTTGAAACCTTCCTTTTCTTAGATAAAGGAAATTGCTCATCATCAGTATTTTCAATAGCATTAATACTATAGGACATAGGAGTTAAAAAATATAAACCATTTATCAATATTACAGGAACAAATAAAAGCGTTATTACTCTTTGGTAGCGGGAGTGCAATTGCCTTTGTTAAACCATGTTCAACTAAACAACTAACGAAACCAAATTCCTCTTAAAATCAGGACAAGCAAGCGATGCGTTCAGCCAAAGTGCTGACAATGGCAGCTCCACTGATCTCTTATATTGGAGACATATTCCCAGTTTCCCTGACTGGCTTCTTTGTCGCTCTTGGTGGGTTGCTTTGTTTGAACCAACGCAAAGAGTAACAAGCATGGTTAGTGGCTCTAGATAATGATCCATTTATCATTGTAATTCTCCACTAAACAAGCCTCGAGCAACATTTATACTACTCATACCTAGTTTTTGGGCAATCCTTCTTCCGGTGACCTTTACGTCGCACTTGGCTTGCCGCCTTCGGCACCTTCATTGCAGTTGGTTTGAAAAGTTGGACATGTTTCCTTCTACTTTTTGTTCTTCTTTCCGCCCTTAGGTTTCCCTTTAGGTTTTGAAGAACTTTCAGCATGATAAGCACTTCCCTGCTTCACGAGAGACCTTCGGCCTCTCGGCTCATAGTGCATAAGTTCAATGGGAGTAAACCGGGTTTGATTTCATGTTGTAGTTCAGTTTGGAGGCGGCCCAAAGCTAATGGGTAGAGATTCTAGGATCAAGTCAATCTTCATCTCTTGATCCGAGCAGCCCCCATCACCTCGCAGCGATCTTGATGTGCCCCGTCATTTTTTAGACAATGGTCCAGCACATTTCCTCGATCCTCTGAGTGTTCATTCAAATTTTTATGTTTGCTTGTCTAGCGATCTTGCTACTTTTAGCAAACATCCATCTAGAGTGCAGATTATTTCTAATACACTCTCGGATCGATGAATTTGCTTTCGCGGATGTTCTCTATTGGCTAGAAAATAACAGTGAGCCTGTAGTATTTTAGTTGCCAATCTGCAAATTGCTTCTTAGTTTCCTCTGAAGCATTAGCAATGGGCTCCTGGGGTTTCAGCACTTCAATTGAATCCATAATTTTATTTCTCATGTATATATGCTGTACATTAGATATATGGCACCTAGGATTCTATTATTTATGTTATTTATAATTTTTGTATTATGAATGAATGATTTAGTTTTGGCCTTAATCCATGATAGTTTTGCTTGTATTTTTGGGGATGTAACAAGGCTAATCATAAGATTAGGTTTCCTCCTTGATTTATTTATTTATTTATTTTTCCTGCATTTTTATATGTAAATTCGGATTTATTATAAAAAAATATATAAAAGAATGACTAACGTTGTCGAGAATGGGCTGATTTTTGGTAGTGTGGTTTTCTCACAATGTAATTTTTACATTGTTCGTGGCAATCCGAGTTTTATTGGCGGTCGAGCGGCCTTTTTGGTGCTTTCAGTTCAATAGGGAATGAGTTAGGGTTTTGTGTTTTTTGGGCTTGAAACCACACAAGCCAATTCTAACTGGCCCACACCCCATGGACTTACAAGACTGAAGAAGAAAGAAGATGTACGGGCTAGATGTAAAGTTGGGCTTCTTAGCCCTATTGGGCTTGTAATTTTCTTTCTAGGAAACCCATGGATTATGGCACATTAATTATTCTATATTTATAATTGTTTAAAATTATATGGATATAACATGTGGAATCAAACGGCCCAGGCTTGAGGAATCATACGAGTTAAATACAATGTATGATAGATATATTTTCATCACCCATTACCTAACTTTGTAGTAGTCTGAAGAATCTCTTCTAGAATCCACATGACCTTCGAGCTATTCTCTACGTGACGAGATGCAGGTGGCCAAGGCACTGATCCGCAAAGCCGATCTGAAAAACACTCTGGAAACCTTTCGGTTTACGTTTCTCTCTCAAGGTGTTTTCATAAACACAGGAGGCTAATAAACTTCTCTATTTAGGCCTAGGAAGCGGTGTATTTATAGGTTTGCTAGCCCCTAACCAGTAGGGGTTTCTCTTACCTTGGGCTATAACACCTTGGGCTGGAAATAAAATGGGCTCATCTTGTATCTTGTAATCGATTAAATGGGCTACGTCATCTAATGAGCTGACTTAAATCCTATGGCCCATTATTAATTAAGACTCTTGATCAACGGTCTAGATTGCTTACGGGCATAAATCAACAATCTCCCACTTGCTTGACGAGGCGGGATGAAATAATCTTATCGAGAATACTCCACTAAACCAGATGTAATTCCAAAATTAATAATGTTTTATATTAAATGTATTTTCCTTTGTAAAATATCAATAATTAATTGATGAATTTTACGTAAATCAACTAATTATTTTATTCTCTTGACTTATCCAGTTTCTCTATGGATCCCATTACCTTGAGTGACTTTCAATATCAGAAGCTAGAAACATGTCAGAGGATATTTCCTCCCTAAATTCCATTTTGTATATTTCATAAATACTTGATAATCAAATACCATAATCTGGAAATTATCAAGATATTAATTAGGTTTAAAATAGGCCTCCACTTATTGATAACTCAAAGAACCATAGTAACTTAATTATCTATTTATAATATACTCAGGATTAAGAAAAATAACATATCTAATATCGTTTGAGATTTAATTCCTTTCACAGAAATTTATCCTTGATTAAATCTCTTTCGATCCTCTCAGAATGACCATAATTCATTCCAATATTTTATAATAACCAAGACTGATCATTTCATAAAATATTGCAGTCTAAATAAAGTGCTGACTTTATTTAATAAGCTGAGACAATTCATTGAGATTATGAACTTTGTGATCATGTGTGTGATGGACGTGCTCCATATGATCATATACTACATAATTAATAAAGGACCTTATGCGTAGAAATATAATGTGCAAAAAAACTTAATTTTTATTATGTCGAAAATGAATTACAACTTGTCTTTGCTCACAGAGCCTGAAATGTAACAACATCAAAACAAGCTCACAAAGTTGGCACAGGACCCTGCCCAAGACCCATACAATTTGTGCTTCTCAAACACACGTTCGGGAAGAGACTTAGTAGGGTTTGCTGAGTTCTCCTCAGATTCTATTTTAGTAACCACTGTATCTCCTCTATCAATGAAATCACGGATCAAGTGATTTTCTTTGCCAATATGTGTTTCGCTTTTGTGGGGTGTGGTTCTTTGGGTGTACTACGACCCCACTTGTTATCACAGTAAGGAGTAATGGGCGATGCACTTGGTATCACACTGAAGATCAAAGGAATTTCTTAAGCCATACGACTTTCTTTGCGGCTTCGGATCTGGTATATCGACAGGTTGTGCGTCGGCAACCTGATCTGTTTAACTACTCCTCCAGCTCCATTTAGGGTAAACACATATCCACGATGTTGATTTACTTGAGTCAATATCCCCTTGGAAATACGAGTCCATTATAACCAAGTGTTTAAGACTCCTTTGGAATACACCAACATATAATCTGGTTCTCTTTAAATACTTGAGTATATGTTTCATTCTTTATTCCAGTTTTCTACTCGGGATACGATTGATGAAGCACTACTCCTTGCATAGCGGATATAAACACAGTATAGCATAGCATACATGAGACTACCAACAGCGAGCATAAGGTTTATGTTTATCGGATTTGTTTATTTGTTCGGATTTTAAGAATTTGGTTTACATTATTCTTTAGTCCAGACATGGTTTAGCAGTCAGTTTAATTCCTCGGTTTCAATAAAGTATACTTACTTTTATTTGTTAGTTATTGATAAATGGTTTATATTTTTAAGTCCTATGTCACATAGTATTATCTTTATTGAAAATGCGATGATGAGCAATTTCCTTTATCTAAAGAAAGGAAGGTTTCAAATGAAACCTATATGTGGCATTACGATTGTGTCATATTAATTCTAGTAAATTCATGGTTTGGTTAAAAGTGGAATTTTAAATTCCTTGATCTTTGGGCTACCAGTATATGAATCATGTTTAGAAGGAAGTAAGAGTACAAAGAGGCCCTTCAAGGCCAAAATCGTGCCTTATACGATTTGGAATTGGTACACACTAATGTATGTGGACGATAGGCGTTCAAGTAGGCGGGTATAGTATTTCATCACATTTGCGATGACTACTCAGTATGGGTTATGTTTACCTAATGCGCCATAAGTGAAGCTTTGCAGTAAATTTCGAGTATAAGGCTGACCCGAAAAGCAGTGGTGTCGTATCAAAGCGGCTTAGTCGGTAGAAATTTGTTTGTGAATAATTATGCGGAAGTTCAAGTCTTACTTGGCTCAAGAGGGATAATATCTCGATTATGTCTCCTGGAACCGCCTCGGCAAAAATGGAGTCTCACGAAAGGAGAAATAGAACCCTTTTAGATATGGTGAGTCGATGCTCAGTTATTCATCATTACAGATAGATTGCAGGGATATGCCTTAGAAGCATTTATACATACTAAATTTAGTTCCATCTAAATCGTTTCAAAACACCCATAGAATTATGGAAAGGGGCGTAAGCCCGACCAGATTTTCATATTAAGTTTAGGGTGCTCCGGCTGCGTCTTGGTATAGAAACAACAAAAGTTGGAATCTCGAGCGAGAAATATGTATGTTTATTGGCTACCTAAAGGGCGAGGTGGAATAGTCTATGTCAAAGGAAAAGAAGATGATATAGTGAGTACTCATGCCACTTTCTTAGAAGAGGATTATATGAACAATTTTAAACCTAAGAGTAAAGTGGTTCTTGAAGAGCTTGACTCGGTTCGAGATCCTCCACAAAACTCTATTTTCCACCTATTTAATTGATGTTAAAGAGGAAAATGTACCAAAATGTCAGAAAGGTGAACAAACGAAACAACTTAGGACCAAATTCAAGAAACTCTAGAACAAGAACATAATGAAGGGTGGTAAATCCACGAGCCTTAAAACTTGGATCCATACGTACATATGCAATGACCAATGCGACAAGCTTCGTAGTGGGAGGCGTACGTAAACACGAGGTATGCCTTGTCGGGAGAGACTTATCAAGTCGTTTTGGATAATCGATGGCGACTACACCACATACGAAGGCATTGTAGAGGATGTTGATGTGCAAGAGTGGAAAGAAAAAGGCAATGGGTATGAGATGGAATCTATGGGTTTCTAACTTCGATTTGGTCTCTTATAGAAGCACCTAAAGGGGTAAAGCCAATTGGGTGTAAGTGGATCTACAAGAAGAGGACCCGAGATGGGAAGGTTGAAACCTTCAGCTAGATTGGTGGCAAGGTTACACCCCGAGGGTATAGATTACCAAGTAGAAACTTTTGGCGGTAGTCATGGCAAATGCAATGGGATTATCTTAGTTATGCTTGACAACTCTGATTACGAGATTTGGCGATGGATGTCAGCAGTTTTCTAAATGGAGAGAGTGGAAGAAGATATCTATATCGTGGCAAGAAAGGTTCATAGCCTTAAGTCAAGAACACACATGGTTTCTGAGTTGCATAGGTGTTATGGGCTTAGCGAGCATCAGGAGTCATGGAAAATCAGGTTTGATCAAGTTATCAAATTATATGGATTTGAGAAAAGTCCTGATGAACCATGTGAATACAATGTATGATAGATATATTTTCATCACCCATTACTAACCTTTAGTAGTCGAGAAAATCTCTTAGAATCACGGGACCTTCAGTATTCTACGTGACGGTCTGCGTGTGGGCGCACTGATCACAAAAACTAGATCGAAAAACACTCTGAAACCTTTGAACACATTTACCGCATCTCTAGTGTTTTCATAAACACAGGCTAATCGACTTCTCTATTTGGAGGCTAGGAAGCCGGTGTATTTATAGGCGCTAACCCCAACCATTCAGGGTTTTATAACACCTTGGGCTTTATAACACCTTGGGCCCAATAAAATGGGCTCCATCTTGTATCTTAATAATCAGTTAAATGGGCTCTGTCATCTAATGAGCTAGCTTGGGGATCCTATGGCCCATTATTAATTAAGGCTCTTGATCGCGGTCTGATTGCTTGCGGGCATAAATCCGACAATCTCCACTTGCTTGAAGCAAAGGCCGGGGCCAGTAATCTTATCGGGGCTTTCTCCACTAAAAGCCCGGATGTAATTCCAAAATTAATAATGTTTTATAGTAATGTATTTTCTTTGTAAAATATCAATAATTAATTGATGATTTTACGTAAATCAACAAATTTATTTCATTCTCTGACTTATCGGTTTCTCCTTTGGATCCCATGCAACGGCCGGTGACTTTCAATATCAAGTCAAGAAACATGTCAAGAGGATATTTCATACAAATTCCATTTGTATTTCATAAATACTTGATAATCAAAATACACCCATAATCCCCAATTATCAAGATATTGGTCGTTTAAAATAGGCCTCACTTATTGATAACTCAAAGAACCTGTAACTTAATTATCTATTTATAATATACTCGGGATTAAGAAAAATAACATATCTAATATGCTTTGAGATTTAATTCCTTTCTGAAATTTATCCTTGATTAAATCTCTTTGATTCCTCTCGAATGACCATAATTCATTCCAATATTTTATAATAACCAAGGTGATCATTTCATAAAATATTCTTGATCTAAATAAAGTGCCCAACTTATTTAATAAGCGTGAACAATTCATTAATTATGAGAACTTTGTGATCATGTCTTCAATAGACGTATCCATGGAGTCATATACATAATTAATCTGGACCTTATACGTAAATATAATGTGCAAAAAAAACTTCATTTATATTGGAAGAAATGAAATTACAACTTGTCTTGCTCCTAGAGCTTCGCGTAACAACTCCACTCGCTTTAAAGTAAGCTTGGGACCCTCTTAAGACAGTACAATTTTGTGCTTCACGAGCACGTTCGAGGAAGAGACTTAGTAAAAGTGCTGGCCCAGGTTCTCCTCGAGATTCTGTTTTTAGTAACCTTTGTATCTCTCCTCATCAATGAAGTCACGGATCAAGTGGTACTTTCTTAATATGTGTTTACGCTTTGTGAGACCTTGGTTCTTTGGGCGTACTACGGCCCCACTTTGTTATCACCTGATGGGAGTAATGACCACGATCGCCAATTATCCATAGTCCAAAGAATTTCTTAAGCCATACGGCTTCCTTTGCGGCTTAGGATCTGACCACATATTCAACCGGGTTGTGGGTCGGTAACTTACAAGTCTGTTTAACCTCCTCGACAAATGGCTCCCAGGTTTAGGGTAAACACATATCCACGATGTTGATTCCTTGAGTCAATATCCCCTTGGAAATCACGAGTCAAACATAACCAAGTGTTTTAAGACTCCCCTTTGGAATACACCAACATATAATCCCGTTCTCTTTAAATACTTGAGTATATGTTTATTAATCCGATCTATGTTCTATCACGGATCGATTAGTGCAGGCAATACTCCCAGCTGCATAGCGAGATAAACAGTATAGCATAGCATACATGAGACTACCAACGATTTGAAGCATAAGGTTTTTACTCATGAGTTCTTTCTCTTGAGGAGTTTTGGCGTTGCTCCTTAGAAAGATGAATTCCATGTACGAAGGGTAGAAGTCCTTTTGGAATTTTCCATGCCAAACACAGTCACTATTTTGTAATGTAGGAGGCTTGGGATCAGCCCAACACCTTATTCTTAGGTCGTAAAAGTTTGATTCCTAGAATATAGTTAGCTTCACCCCGAGTCCTTCATAATAAATTGTTTTTCGAACAACCCTTCGTCGATAACACTTTCACATTGTTTCCAATTAACAGAATATCATCTACGTAAAGTACCAAAAAGACTACCACTATTCCTTGAATTTTCTTATACACACATGGTTCATCAGGACTTTTCTCAAATCCATATAATTTGATAACTTGATCAAACCTGATGTTCCATGACTGGATGCTTTCTTAAGCCCATAAATAGACCTATGCGACTTATGAGCCATGTGTTCTTGACTAAGGCTATGAACCCTTTGGTTCTTTGCATATGAATATCTTCTTCGACTCTCCATTTAGAAAAATTTGTTTTGACATCCATTGCCAAATCTCGTGTCCGAGGATTCTTCACTAAACTAAGATAATCCGAATGATTTAAGCATAGCTCTTGGCCGAAAAAGTTTCATCATAATCTATACCCTCTTTTGGGTGTAACCTTTTGCCACCAATCTAGCTTTGAAGGTTTCAACCTTCCCATCTGGTCCTCTCTTTCTCTTGTAGATCCACTTACACCCAATTGGTTTTACCCCTTTAGGTACTTCTATAAGAGACCAGGCGAGGTTAGAACCCATAGATTCCATCTCACGGTCGGAGTTGCCTTTTCATCTTGCACATCAACATCCTCGATGCCTCTTCGGTATGTGGTAGGGTGGGTCATCGAGGATTATCAAAAGCGACTTGATAAGTCTCTCTGAAAGAATACCTTTGCGGGGTTCTGTCTCCAGTCTCCCCTTCACGAGTTTGTTGCATTGGTTGTTTGTACATGTCTGAGAAGGATCAGTTTTGCGGTTCGGGTGGATTACCAATCTCTTCATTATGTTCTTGTTCTTGAGTTTCTTTAATTTGGTCCTGAGTTGTTTCCTGTGTTTGTTCACCTTCGGATACATTTTGTACATTTTCCCCTCTTTGAACATCAACAGGAAACAGGGGTGGAAAAATAGGAGTTTGTGGAGGATCTCGAAGCCCGGGTGAGCTTCTTCACAAACCACTTTACTCTTAGGTTTAAAATTGTTCATATAATCCTCTTCTAAGAAAGTGGCATGAGTACTCTATCACCTTCTTTTCCTTTGGGTGTAGAATATTACCTCGTTCCCTTAGGGTATGATAAACATACACATTGCATTCGAGATTCCAGAAGCTTTTGTTGTTTTACGTACCAAGGCGTGTCTTCAGGCATGAAATCCTAATATGGTTCAAAATTTGGGCTTCGCCCTTTCCATAGTGTGGGTGTCTTTGAAGCAGTTTGAATGGAACTAAATTTAGTATGTCTGCGTTTGTTTCTAAGGCATATCCCTGACGGTCGGGTAATGATGAATAAGCGAGCATCGACCTCACCATATCTAAAAGGGTTCTATTTCTCCTTTGAGGACTCCATTTCTTTGAGGCATTCGGGGCGATGGTGAGATGTGCTTCCTCTTGAGCCAAGTAAGACTTGAACTCTCCAGACAAGTATTCACCGCCTCGGTCAGACCGAAGCTGCTTGATATGGACACCCAAATGTAAATTTATTTTAAGAGGAATTTACATGGGAAACTAAGTATTTTAAGAGGAATTTGGTTTCTGTTAGTTGTTTAGTTGAACATGGTTTAACAATGCAGTTTAATTCCTCAGTTTCAATAAGAGTAATAGCAGCTTTTTATTTGTTCGGGATTATTGATAAATGGTTTACATGTTTCCAACTCAGATGTCCTATAATGTATCACTATTGAAAATACGTGATAGGCAATTTCCTATATCTAGAAAGGAAGGTTTCAAATGAAACCTACATATGGCATTCTGATTGGGTCATATTAATTCTAGTGAATTCATGGGTTTTGGTTAAAGTGGAATTTTAAATTCCTTAATCTTTGAACCTATCCCCGTATGTGAATCATGTTTGGAAGGTAAAATGATAAAGAGGCCCTTCAAGGCCAAAGGAAATCGATGCCACTATGCGTTGGAATTGGTACATCTTGTGTATGTGGACCCGATGAGCGTTGAACCGAGGCGGGTATGAGTATTTCATCACATTTCTTTGATGACTACTCAAGATATGGTTATGTTTACCTAATCTGCGCCATAAGTTTGAAGCTTTGATAAATTTTGAGGAAGGCAAGGAGCATGAATGAGGGCAGCAATTGAATTGTCATATCAGATGTGGTGACAGCGATGATCATATCTGAGTTCAGTCTTTAGCATGGAGGATAATATCTATTGTCATCTGAGCATATAACAAATGAGTGTCTGCAAGGAGAAATATAACCCTTTAGATATGGTGAGGTGATGCTCGGTTATTCATCGTACTGTGGATGCAGGGATATGCCTTAGAAGCAATTTATACATACTAAATTTAGTTCCGTCCCAAATCTGTTTCAAGACACCCACGGAGATTATGGAAAGAGCGCAAGTGATGAACTCATATTAGGATTTGGGGTGCTCGGCCTGCGTCTTGGTCTGAAACAACAAAAGTTGGAATCTCGAAGCAATGTGTATGTTTATTGGCTACCCCAAGGGAACGAGAGGTGGAATATTCTATAATCCAAAGGAAAGAAGGTGATAGTAGTACTCATGCCACTTTCTTAGAAGGATTATATAGACAATTTTAAACTTAAAGAGTAAGTGGTTCTTGAAGGCTTGACTGGTCGAATCCCACCACAAACTCTGTTTCCACCCACATTTCTGACCCGGTAATTTCAAGAAAGGAAAAATATGCACAAATGTACGAAGAGTGGTGGCTGAGACGACTTCGAGAGACATTCAGAAACTCAAGAACAGAGCATGATGAGAAAGAGATTGTGTCCACTGAGCGAAAAACTTTGGATCACCCATGCACATGTATACGACGACCAATGCGGCAAACTCGTAGTGGGAGAAGGCTTGCAGTGGCTTTGCAGGCATACGCTTGTTGAGAGAGACATCGAAACCGTTTTGTAATGCGATGGCATTTACATGCGAAGGTACGACGGAAGGATGTTGTGTGCAGAGGTGGAAAAAGACTGGTTGCTGAAGAGATAGGTCTATGGGTTGGCGATTTGATGCTTATAGAAGAGCGCACAAAGGGGGTAAGACAATTGAGTATGAGTGGATCTGCAGAAGAAGGAGGACGTGGAAGGTTGAAGGCCTTCGAAAGCTAGATCGACGGCAAGGTTACGCAAGAAGAACATAGATGATGAAGGCTCGCCCGGGTAACCATGCTTAAATGCCTGTCGGATTCTCTTAGGCTGTAGCGGCGGCTACGTGCGAAGACTGGCCAAAATGATCTCAAAAAACGACTCAATCGACTGAAGAAGATATCTATGCTGCGGCAACCATAACTGCCAGGTCGAGGGCACATGGTTGCAGGGTACGCTGGAAATGACGTGAAGCGAAAACAGCATCGGTCGTAAGAACATCATATGGATTTGAGAAAAGTCTTGATGAACCATGTGTGTATAAGAAAATTCAAGGAATAGTGGTAGTCTTTTTGGTACTTTACGTAGATGATATTCTGTTAATTGGAAACAGTGTGAAAGTGTTGTCAGACGTAAAGGGTTACCTGAAAAAGCAGTTTGATATGAAGGACTTGGGTGAAGCTAAGCATGTCTGAATCAAGAAACTTCACGAGGCCAGGAAGAATAAGGTGTTAGCTTTATCGAAGCCTCTACGTGATAAAATAGTGACCAGGTTTGGCATGGAAGATTCAAGGGATTCTACCCTTGAGACATGGAATTACGTCTTTCTAAGGAAACGATTAATCACGAAAAACTCACGAAGAAGAAAAACTCATGAGTAAAAACCTTGTGCTTGATTTGTTGGTAGTCTCATGTATCTTATCTTTATGTCTGGGCAGATATACGCTGTGCGGTGGGAGTAATGGCAGGTACCAATCAGATCCCGGGTAGAGACAACTGGACAACGATTGAAACATATACTCAGTATTTAAAGAGACGAGGGATTATATGTTGGTGTATTAGGTGGAGTCTTAAAACACTTGGTTATAAGGCTCGGATTTTGAGGGATATTAGTAGTAAGTCAACATCGGGATATGTGTTATCTAAATGGGGTGCCATTGTTGGAGAACATGTGTTTGAAAACATGTAAATTGTATGGGTCTTAGAGGGTCCAGGCTTACTTTAGAGTGAGTGGGAGTTGGTTACATTTGTGCTCTAGGAAGCGGAACAAGTTCAATATTTCATTTACGATATAATAATATGAAGTTTCTTGCATTATATTTTACGCATGAGTCCAGTTAATTATGTAGTATATGATCATATGGATACGTCCATTGAAGACTTATGATCTGTGAGGTTCTCATAATTAATGAATTGTCTCACAGTTATTAAATAAAGAAAGAAAGGTTGGGCCTTTGTTTAGGCGCAATATTTTATGAAATGATCGGTCTTGGTTATTATAAAATATTGGGAATGAATTATAGTCATTACGAGAGGATCGAGGAAGAGATTTAATCAAGGATAAATTTACGCTGAGAAAGGAATTAAATCTCGAGGCGATATTAGATATGTTATTTTCTTAATCCACAGTATATTATAAATAGATAAGTTGCTATGGTTCTTTGAGTTGTAATAAGTGAGGCTATGTTAAGCGACCAATATCTTGATAATTTGGGGATTATGGTATTTTGATTATCAAGTATTTATGAAATATACAAATGGAATTTGTATGAAATATCCTCTTGACATGTTTCGATTTTCGGATATTGAAAGTCAACGGCTAGTGCATGGGATAAAGTTAGAGAACACGATAAGTCAAGAGAATAAATAATTAGTTGATTTCTGAAGAAAAATCATCAATTAATTATTGATATTTTACAAAAGAAAGGAAAATACGACAAATATAAAACATTATTAATTTTGGAATTCACATACGGGTTTAGTGGGAGTAGCCGGATGACAAGATTACGGTCGAACTTGCTTCTAAGCAAGTGGGAGGTGATGGATTTATGCTCGAAGCAATCCCAGACCATTGATCAAGGCTTTAATTAATAATGAGCCGTGGATCTGGTAGCTCGTTAGATAGTGGGCGTTGGCGATTATTAAGATACAAGATGGAGCCCATTTATTGGGCCCAAGGTGTTATAAAGCCCAAGGTGTTATAAAACCCTAGGAGGGTTAGGGTTAGCAGTCTATAAATACACTGCTTACTAGCCTCCAGGGTTTAGAAGTTTTCAAGCACTCGGGTTTATGAAAGCGGGAAATAGCCAGAAAGGTTGGTTTCTTTTGTGATCCAAGTGCGCCCTTCACCTTGAATCACGTCACGTAAGAATGGAAGGTCACTGTGGATTCTAGAAGAGATTTTACTGCGCTACTACAAGTTAGTAATGGGTGATGAAAATATATCATCGTACATTATTTGTGCGGGTCGGTTCATTGTATGATTCCTTCAATTGGTATCAGAGCACTGGTTGAATCGATGTGTGATAGATTGAATCCATAATTTTGTTTCTCATGTATATATGATGTATATTAGATATATGGCACCTAGGATTCTATTATTTATGTTATTTATAATTTTTGTATTATGAATGAATGATTTGGTTTTAGCCTTAATCCATGGTAGATTTTGCTTGTATATTTTTTTTTTTGGGGATGTAACAAGGAGGCTAATCATAAGATTAGGTTTCCTCCTTGATTTATTTATTTTATTTATTTTTCTACCAAATTTTTTTATATGTAAATTCGATTTATTATAAAAAAAAAAAATGTAAAAAGGAGGCTGGATTGTAAGAATGGGTGATTTTTGGTAGGGTGGTTCCTCGAGACCAGTGCTCTACCTCCTGTAAATTCGTGGCAATCAGAGTTTTGTGTGGAGTCAGTGACCTTTTTGGTGCTTTCCAGTTCAATAGGGGACATGTTAGGGTTTGTGTTTTTAGGCTGAACCCCTAAAGCCAATTCTAACTTGGCCCACACCCATGGACTTACAAGACTGAAGAAAGAAGAAGTCTGGATAGATATCAAGTTGGGCTTCTTGGCCACATTGGGCTTATAATTTTCTTTCAAGGAAACCATGGATTAGGGCCTATTAATTATTCTATATTTAATTGTTTAAGTTATATGGATATAACATGTGATATGTGCTTAACATACCATTTAGAATAGGTGGTGCCATATAATTACATCATTTGAAATACATACATATGCATAATAATATTTGTTTTTATCTAGATAATATTATTATGGAAAACCCTAGATAATTTATAATATAAAAATATTGAATGGGTGAAGGTTAAAAGTCATTAATTAATTGAAACTGCGGGCTCCATTAGGAGTTCAATAATAAAATGGTTATGTGATACCCGATGGATAAGCATAAGCGTTTTATTGGATTGGATCTAAAATAATTTTAAAATTTTAATAAGATTATGCGACTAGCGATAAACTGATAGTGGAATATTGAATAATTTTGAAATTAAAATTAATGGTATTACATTCATTTAATAATATTAATGCTTCTCCCAACGAGGCTCTGTCAATGTTATTAAAGGCCCAAAAAGAATATTGAAACAATGATTGTTTTTTTTTTTGAAATCAATTTTGAATGGTGTGTGTTAGTGTTATCTAGGAAGGCTCGGTCTAAGGAGGTAGGTTTTTAAAGGGTGCGAGACCACCTCACCTTTCACAGGAGCTAACTTAGTAGGCTACTAGACATACCATGTTCAAAGTTTAGTTATTACAAATGTCTTGCCCAACGTAAGTATTTGTAATGGAAACTAAATTATTGTTTGCAATAAACATTAATAATAAGTTGTTTAAGGGATACACATATTTGTATGTTTGTTGTGTGGATTACGTGTTAATATATGTGCTTTTAATTTCAAGAAAATGACATCTTTAATCTCTAGCTACAATTTGAGTCAAAGCCATTGGATGATAACTCGACCTATGAAACCAATCTTTTCATGTCCCATGTGATTTTGAAGGCAAATTCATTCACAACTGACTCGAGCCGGAGCCACTTGCTAATGCTTGGAAACTAAACAATTTGCGGATTGGCAGGGCAAATACGGCTTGACTCCCAGCTGTTATATTCTTGCCGGTTACTTGAACATCTGTAGAAATAAATTAATGATGCGGAGAGTGTATTAGAAATAATTCAGACTCTAGATGGGATGTTTTGCCCAGAAAGTAAGCGATCTTTAGACAAGCGACCATAGGGGCACTAATGAACACTTTCTGTATTTGGAGGGAAATGTCGGGACCATTGTCTACAAAAATGATGGGGCACATCGGTCGCTGCGAGGAGGTGATGGGGGCTAAGTTGGATCGAGAGATGAAGATTGACGATACGAATCTCTGATAGCTTTGGTCGGTTAATTGAATTATAATAGTGAACAAGCGAAGCTTCTTTCTATTGAACTTATGCACGAGCTTGAGAGTCTTCGAAAGATCTCTCTAGTGAAGCAAGGAAGTGCTTATCATGTTGAAAGTTCCTAAAAACCTAAAGGAAACCCCTAGGGCGGAAGAAGACAAAAGCGAGAAGGAAAGCAGTCCCGACTTTCAAACGGCTGCGTGAGAAGCTAGAAGGCAAGTGCTTCAAGTGCGGATGAAGGTCAGCTGGAAGAAGGATTGCCCAAAACTAGGTGGGTAGTATAAATGTTGTTGAGGCTTGTTTAGTGGAGAATTACAATGATAAATGGATCATTGATTCGGGAGCCACTAACCGCCTTTGTTTACTCTTTGCGATGGATTCGAAACAAAAACAACCCCGCTTTCCAGTAAAAGAATGAAAAAGCTTGAAGTTGGGAAGCGGGGAATACTCATCTTGTACAGTAGTAGGACTAGTGGAGTTATCATTTTAATAATAAGACTTTATGTTTATGTTTGTTTATTTGTTAAATTTTAAGAGAATTTTGTTTGTTAGTTGTTTAGTTGAACATGGTTTTAACGGTGCGGTTTAGCTCTCGGTTTGATAAGGTAATAAGCGGCTTTTGTGGCCGGGGAATACTTTGCAGCTGGCTTTCAACTAAACAGCTTAATTCCTCTTAAGGCCCGGAACAAATGCGATAAACTATAAAAGTCTTATTGATAAAGCATGCTTCTTATCACCCAGTTTCCCAACCAGCTACGCTCCGCTGCTTGAAGGTGGATTATGTTTGAACCCCAGCACCAACAAGCTTATCGGTTAGTGTTCTTTATGGTCCTTGATTGATTTACATAGTTTAGTTTATTTACAAATTCCTCCTTGATTTATTTATTTATTTTCCTGCAATTTTTTTTTATATGTAAATTCAGATTTATTAGAAAAAAAAAATGTAAAAGGGGTGCTGCGTTGTCAGAATGGGCTGATTTTTGGTAGGGTGGTTCCTCAGACAGTGCTCTACCTCCCTGTAAATTTCGTAACAATCAGAGTTTTGTGTGGCGTTCGGCGACCGTTTGATGCTTCAGTTCAATAGGGGACATGTTAGGGTTTGTGTTTTTTACGGGTAAAACACCAAAAGCCCGATCAGCTGGTAAAAAAACGTCGAAAATGGACTTACAAGACTGAAGAAAGAGGAAGTGCGGGCTGGAATGTCGAAGTTGGGCTTGCGGCTGTGGGAGTGTAATTTTCTTTTCTAGGAAATATGGATTATGACCTATTAATTATTCTATATTTATAATTGTTTAAAATTATATGGATATAACATGTGATATAAACTAACATGCCATTTAGAATAGGTGGTGCCATATAATTGCATCATTTGATACATACATGTGCATAATAATATTTGTTTTGTCACAGATAATATTATTATGGAAAACCTAATTAATTTATAATAAAAATATTGAATGGGTGAAGGTTAAAAATTAATTTAATTAATTTGAAACACACGGAGCTCCGTGAGGTCCAATAATAAAATGGTTATGTGATACCCCAGCCGGACATGGCAAGGTTTTATTGGATTGGATCTAAAATAATTTCAAATTTTAATAAGATTATGCGACCCAACGTCGACAATTCTTAGTTATTAAAGATAATTTTAAATTAAAATTAATAAGTTATGCATTCAATTTTAATAATATTAATAACCCTCCCAACGAGGCTCTGTCAATGTTATTAAAGGCCCAAAAAGAATATTGAAACAATGATGGAGTGGGTAAATTATAATAAATAGAATTTATTATATGAACGGTTATTTATAATAAATATAATTTATTATAAGAACGGTTATTTATAATAAATATAATTTATTATATGAACGGTTATTTATAATACATATAATTTATTATGGTCGTTTAAAATAGGCCTCACTTATTGATAACTCAAAGAACCATAGTAACTTAATTATCTATTTATAATATATACTCGGGATTAAGAAAAATAACATATCTAATATCTTTGATTTAAATCCTTTCCACGAAATTATCCTTGATTAAATCTCTTTCGATCTCGAGAATGACCATAATTCATTCCAATATTTTATAATAACCAAGGCGATCATTTCATAAAATATTGGAGTCTAAATAAGTGCAACTTTATTTAATAGCTAATGAACAATTCATTAGTATGAGAACTTTGTGATCATGTCTTCAATGGCGTATCCATATGATCATATACTACATAGTGTCACGGACCTTATCATATTAAAATATAAAGTGCAAAAAAACTTCATTTTATTATATCGGAAAATGAAATTACAACTGTCTTGCTCTGAAGCACAAATGTAACCAACTCCCACTACCGCTCTAAGTAAGCCTAGGACCCTCTTGGAGCCCATACAATTTACATGCTTCTCAAACACACGTTCGGGAAGGGCTTAGTAAAAAGTGCCTTTAGGTTCTCCTCGAGATTCTATTTTAGTGGCTGCTTGTATCTCCTCTATCAATGAAATCACGGATCAAAGTGGTACTTTCTTAATATGTGTTTACGCTTTTTGTGAGACCTTGGTTCTTGGCGTACTCACGGCCCCACTTTGTTATCACGAGTAAAAGGGTAATGGAGCGATCTGCACTTGGTATCATGAAGATCAATTTCTTAAGCCATACGACTTCCTTTGCGGCTCAGATGTAGCCACATATTCGGCTTGGTTGTGGAGTCGGCTTAACCTGATGTATTTAACCTCCTCCCGACAAATGGCTCCCCCATTTAGGAGTAAACATATATCTGATGTTGATTTCCATGGTCAATATCTGGAAATCTGGTCAGGTATAACCTAGTGTTTAAGACTCCCAGCGGAATACACGACATATAGAAATCCTCGTTCTCTTTAAATACTTGAGTATATGTTTCAGCATTGTCCGGTGTTCTACTCCCAGGGATACGATTGAGTGTAGGCCCACTATCCCAACGCATACTTGGATATCGCTGGTATATAGCATAGCATGCATGGGACCTGCTTGGTGAAGCATAGGTTTTTACTCGCATGAGTTCTTTCTCTTAGGAGTTTTTGGTGATTGCTCCTTAGAAAGATGAATTCCGTAATACGAGGGTGAAGTCCTTTTGGAATTTTCCATGCAAACACAGTCGCTATTTTTATCAATGTAAGAGGCTTGGAATACATAATTTTATTTCTCATGTATATATGATGTACATTAGATATATGGCACCTAGAATTCTATTATTTATGTTATTTATAATTTTTGTATTATGAATGAATGATTTGGTTTTTGGCCTTAATCCATGATAGTTTTGCTTGTATTTTTTTTTTAGAGGTAACAAGGAGGCTAATCATAAGATTAGGTTTCCTCCTTTTGATTTATTTATTTATTTATTTTTCTGCATTTTTATATGTAAATTCGGATTTATTATAAAAAAAAATATGTAAAGACTAGTTGTCGAGAATGGGCTGATTTTTAGTGTGGTTCTCACAATGGTACATTGTTCATAACCCAGTAGAGTTTATTAGGCGGTCGGCGAATTTGTTTTAGTCTCGGATTCAATAGGGGACTGATTAGGGTTTTGTGTTTTTGGGCCAAAAACCCTAAAAGCCAATTCTAACTTGGCCCACACCCCATGGACTTACAAGACCTGAAGAAAAGAAGATGTACAGGCTAGATATCAAGTTGGGCTTCTTGGCCCTATTGGGCTTGTAATTTTCTTTTCTAGGAAACCATGGATTATGGCCTATTAATTATTCTATATTTATAATTGTTTAAATTATATGGATATAACATGTGATATGCGCCTTAACATGCCATTTAGAATAGGTGGTGCCATATAATTGCATTATTGATCATACATGTGCATAATAATATTTGTTTTATCTAGATAATATTATTATGGAAAACCACAATTAATTAATAATAAAAATATTGAATGGGTGAAGGTTAAAAAATTAATTTAATTAATTTGAAACCTGCGAGACTCCATTAAAGGGTCAATAATAAAATGGTTATGTGATATCCCAGCGGTTAAGCATGGTAGGATTTTATTAGTTGGATCTAAAAATAATTTCAAATTTTAATAAGATTGTACGGCCCCAGCGTCGACGTACTTAGTTATTAAAGATAATTTTGATGAATTATTAATTATTACATTCAATTTTAATATTAATAACCCTCCCAGCGGCTCTGTCAATGTTAGTGAGCCCAAAAAAGGAATATAATTTATTAATTGGGTAAATTATAATAAATGAAATTTATATAAAACCTTGATTTTATTATAATAAATATAATTTATTATATGAGCGGTTATTTATAATAAATATAATTTATTATATGAGCAGTTATTTATAATAAATATAATTATTAGTGGGTAAATTATAATAAATAAATTTATTATAAACGATTATTATAATAAATATAATTTATTATATGAACGTTATTCGAATTACGTTTATAACGAGTTTTTTGAACTTAATTCTTGGCCCTCTTACCATGTTCAAAGTTTAGTTTTATTACAAATGTCTTGCCCAACGTAGTATTTGTAATGGAAACTAAATTATTGTTGCAATAACATTAATAATAAGTAGTTTAAGGGATCTACATATTTGTATGTTTGTTGTATGGATTACGTGTTATATATGTGTTTTTTAGGAAAAGGCAGCATCATTTAATCCTCTAGCTACAATTTTTGAGTCAAAAAACCATTGGATGGAAATAGGCCTATGGAAAACCAATCTTTTCATTGTCCGTGATTTTGAGAGAATAAAATTCATTACAACAACTCACGAGCCAAGGAGCCCACTTTGCTAATGCTTCGAGGAAGCCAAACAATTTGCGGTGGCCTTGACGAAATACGGCAAACTGTTGTTATATTCTTGCGTTGCGGAACATCTGCGGCAAATTAATGATCTGGAGAGTGTATTGAAATAATTCAGACTCTAGATGGGATGTTTTGCTAAAAGTAAGCGATCTTCTTTAGACAAGCGACCATGGGGCACTTAATGAACACTTCATTATGGCGAAGAGGAAATGTGTGGGACCATTGTCTAAAAATGATGAGGCACATCGGTCTTTGCGGAGTGATGGGGATAATTTGGATCAAGAGATGAAGATTGACTTGATCCTGATCTCTTAATAGCTTTGGTCAGTTCAAGATTGAATTATAATATGGTCAAAAGCTTACTCCTAACTTATGCCGCGAGCTTGAGAGTCTTTGAAGATCTCTCGTGAAGCAAGGAAGTGCTTATCATCTTGAAAGTTCTTCAAAACCTAGGAAACCTAAGAGTAGGAAGAAGAACAAGCGAGAAGAGGAAAAGGTCCATTTTCAAACCAAGCGCAATGAAGAAGCTAGAAGGCAAGTGCTTCAAGTGCGGACGAGAGGTCGGAAGAAGGATTGCTTGAAACTAGGTATGGGTAGTATAAATGTTGTTGAGGCTTGTTTAGTGGAGAATTATAATGATAAATGGATCATTGATTGGGGAGCCACTAACCATACTTGTTACTCTTTGCAGTGGTTCAAGCAAGCCGGCCACTCGATGAGGAATAGCTTGAAGTTGGGAAAGCGGGAGATATGTCTCGTATTAAGCGTGAGACTAGTGGAGTTATGTTTTAATAAGACTTATGTTTATCGGTGTTTTTATTTGTTCAGGTTTTAAGAAGGAATTTGGTTTACATTAGTTGTTTGAACATGGTTTAACGGTCTGCGGGTTTAAATTCTCGGGTTTCAATAAAGTAATAACGTTTTTATTTGTTGGATTATTGATAAATGGTTTTATATTTTTTAACTCCTATGTCCTATAGTATTAATGATATTGAAAATACTGATGATGAGCAATTTCCTTTATCTAAGAAAAGGAAGGTTTCAAATGAAACCTATATGTGGCATTTACGATTGTGTCATATTAATTCTAGTAGAATTCATGGTTTTGGTTAAAAGTGGAATTTTAAATTCACTGATCACTGAACTATACCCCGATTTGTGAATCATGTTAGAAGGTAAAATGACAAAGAGGCCCTTCAAGGCCAAAGGAATTGTGCCACTATACGGTTGGAAGTAATTTTCCTGCTTGTGTATGGACGGTAGGCGTTCAAGCCGGCGGGTATAGTTATTTCATCACATTTACTGATGACTACTCGAATATGGTTATGTTTACCCTAATGCCATAAGTCTAGGCTTTTGATAAATTCGAGCATAAAGTGGCGAGAAGCGGTGGGTGTCACGTATCAAGCGACTTCGGTGACGAGGCGGTGAATACTTTATGCGGAGAGTTCAAGTCTTACTTGTTTCAGAGGGGATAATATCTCAATTATCATCTCTGGAACGCCTCGACAAAATGGAGTCTCTGAGGAGAAATAGAAACCCTTTTAGATATGGTGAGGTCAATGCTCAGTTATTCATCGCTACTGAATGGATTACGGGGATATGCCTTAGAAACAGCTGCATACATACTAAATTGGTTCCATCTAAATCCATTTCCAAAAAAAGACACCCACGGGAATTATGGAAAGGGCGTGGCCAGCTTGAACACCATATTAGGATTTGGGGTGCTCCGGCACACGTCTTGAGTACGAAACAACAAAAGTTGGAATCTCGAGCAATGTGTATGTTTATTGGCTACCACAAGGGAACGAGAGGTGGAATGTTCCTATAATCCAAAGGAAAAGAAGGTGATAGTGAGTACTCATGCCACTTTCTTAGAAGAGGATTTATGAACAATTTAAACCTAAGAGTAAGTGGTTCTTGAAGAGCTTGACTCAGTTCGAGATCCTCCACAAAACTTATTTTCCACCCCTGTTTCTTGTTGATGTTCAAGAGAAATGTACAAAATGTATCCGAGAAGGTGAACAAACCACGAGAGTAGCTTCGGGACCAAATTCAAGAGCTTCGAGAACAAGAACATAATGAAGAGATTGGTAGTACAGACCGCAAAACTTGGATCATACGTACATGTCTGACAACCAATCTGACAAACTCGTAGTGGGAAGGCCCGATACGTAAAAGCACGCAAGGTATGCCTTGTCGGGAGAGACTTATCAGAATCGTTTTTGGATAATCGATGTGACCCTACCACATCTGAAGAGGCATTGGAGGATGTTGATGTGCAAAGAGTGGAAAAAAAGGCAATGGGTGTGAGATGGAATCTATGGGTTAACTCGATTGGTCTCTTATAGAAGCACTAAGGGTAAAACCTTCGATTGGGTGTAAGTGGTCTACAAGAGAAGAGAGGACCGGATGGGAAGGTTGGAAACCTTCAAAAGCTAGATTGGTGGCAAAGGTTACACCCAAAAAAGAGGGGTATAGATTATGATGAAACTTTTCGCATTAGCCATGCCATCTGTCAGGATTATCTTAAACTATGTGACTCGATTACGAGATTTGGAAAATGGATGTCAAAAAACGACTTTTTCTAAATGGAGAAATTTGGAAAGATATCTATATGCAGCAACCGAAAGGGTTCATAGCCTTAGGTCAAGAACACATGGTTTGCAAGTTGCATAGGTCTATTTATGGGCTTAAGCAAGCATCCAGGTCATGGAACATCAGGTTTGATCAAGTTATCAAATTATATGGTTGAAGAAAAGTCACGATGAACCATGTGTGTATAAGAAAAATTCAATGAATAGTGACAGTCTTTTGGTACTTTATGTAGATGATATTCTGATAATTGGAAAGCAGTGTGAGGTGTTATCGAGGCGTAAGGGTTACTGGCTTAGTTTGATATATGAGGACTTGGGTGAAGCTAACTTTATATTCTAGAGTCCAAACTTTTACGAGGCAGGAAGAATAAGGTGTTAGCTTTATCCCGAAGCCTCCATTGATAAAATAGTGACGAGTTTGGCATGGAAGGAATTCCAAAAGGGGACTTCTACCCTTCAGACATGGAATTCATCTTTCTAGGAGAATCACCAAAAAACTCCTAAGAGAAAGAACTCATGATAAAAACCTTATGCTTCAGTTGTTGGTAGTCTCATGTATGCTATGCTATGTACCAGGCCAGATATCTGCTATGCAGTGGGAGTAGTAAGCCGGTACCAATCAGATCCCGGAGTAGAACACTGGACAACAGTGAAACATATACTCAAGTATTTAAAGAGAACGAGGGATTATATGTTGGTGTATTCCAGTGGGAGTCTTAAAACACTTGGTTATACGGACTCAGATTTCCAAGGGGATATTGACTCAAGTAAATCAACATCAGGATATGTGTTTACCCTAAATGGGGGAGCCATTTGTTGGAGGAGTGTTAAACAGACTTGTGTTGCTGACTCCACGACTGAAGCTGAATATGTGGCTGCATCTGAAGCTGCAAAGGAAGCTGTATGGCTTAAGAAATTCCTTTTGGATCTTCATGTGATACCAAGTGCAGATCGGCCCATTACCCTTTACTGTGATAACAGTGGGGCCGTAGCACAGTCCAAAGAACCAAGGTCTCACAAAAAGCAGAAACACATATTAGAAAGTACCACTTGATCCGTGATTTCATTGATAGAGGAGATCTGAGGTGGATTTCTTAAAATAAGTCTGAGGAGAAGCACAAGCGGACCCTTTTACTAAGTCTTCACGAGCGTGTGTTTGAGAAGCATGTAAATTGTATGGAGTCTTAAGAGGGTCAGGCTTACTTTAGAGCGAAGTGGGAGTTGGTTACATTTGTGCTCTAGGAAGCGAAGACAAGTTGTAATTTCATTTTCTGATATAATAAAATGAAGTTTTTTGCACATTATATTTTACGCATAAGGTCCAGATTAATTATGTAGTATATGATCATATGGATACGTCCATTGAAGACATGATCACAGGTTCTCATAATTAATGAATTGTCTCACAGTTATTAAATAAAGTTGGGCACTTTATTTAGACTGCAATATTTTATGAAATGATCAGTCTTGGTTATTATAAAATATTGGAATGAATTATAGTCGATACGAGAGGATCGAAAGAGATTTAATCAAGGATAAATTTACGTGAAGGATTTAAATCTCAAGCGATATTAGATATGTTATTTTTCTTAATCCACGAGTATATTATAAATAGATAATTAAGCTACTATGGTTCTTTGAGTTATCGATAAGTGAGGCTATTTTAAGCGACCCGATATCTTGATAATTTGGGGATTATGGTATTTGATTATCAAGTATTTATGAAATATACAAATAGATTTGTATGAAATATCCCCTTGACATGTTTCGATTTTCGGATATTGAAAGTGCGTGCATGGGATTCGTTAGAGCGATAAGTCGAAGAATAAAATAATTAGTTGATTCTGAAAAAATCATCAATTAATTATTGATATTTTACAAAGGAAAATACATTTAATATAAAACATTATTAATTTTGGAATTCATACGGGTTTTAGTGGGTAGCCGGATAAGATTACGGTCCCAGACTTGCTTCGAAGCAAGTGGGAGATTGTAAGATTTTGCTCGAAGCAATCTAGGCCGTTGATCGAGGCCTTATTAATAATGGGCCATGGGATCCCAGCTAGCTCATTAGATGACAGGCCCATTGCGATTATTGGAGAAGTAAGATGGAGCCCATTTTATTGGGCCCAAGGTGTTATAAAGCCCAAGGTGTTATAAAACCCTAATGGGGTTAGGGTTAGCAGTCTATAAATACACTGCTTCCTAGCCTCCAGAAATAGAGAAGTTTATTAGCCTCCAGGTTTATGAAAACACCTTGAGAGGGAGAAAGCGAGCTCGAAAGGTTTCAGTGTTTCAGATCTAGTTTCTTTGTGATCGGAGGTGCGCCACACCTTGAGATCTGTCCGTAGATAATAACTTGGAAGGTCACGTAGTTCTAGAAGAGATTTTACGCACTACTACAAGTTAGTAATGGGTGATGAAAATATATCTATCATACATTGTATTTAACTGTGCGATTCCTGACGTCCGCTGTTTGGTTTGTAATGAATTTTATTCTCTCAAAATCAAGGACAATGAAAAGATTGGTTTTCCATAGGTCGTAGTTATTTCCATCAATGGTTTTGACTCAAGAATTAGCTAGATGATTAAATGATGTCATTTTTTCTGAAATTTAAAAAAAAGCACATATATTAACACGTAATCTACACTTGAACATACAAATATGTAGATCCCTTAAACTACTTATTAATGTTTATTGCAACAATAATTTAGTTTCCATTACAAATACTTCGTTGGGCAAGAATAAACTAAACTTTGAACATGGTAAGAGGGCGAAATACACATTTAAAAACCGTTATAAGCATTAATTCTCGAATAACTGTTCATATAATAAATTATATTTATTATAAATAACCGTTCATATAATAAAATGTATTTATTATAATAACCGTTCTTATAATAAATTATATTTATTATAAATAACCGTTCGTATAATAAATTATATTTGTATAATTTACTCACTCCATCATTGTTTCAATATTCTTTTTGGGCCTTTAATAACATTGATAGAGCCTCGTTAAGGAGGGTTATTAATATTATTAAGTGGTCATAATAACCATTAATTTTAATTTCAAAATTATCTTTAATAACTAAGAAATTCGACGTTGGGCCGTACAGTACTTATTAAAATTTTGAAGTATTTTAGATCCAATCGATAAAATCCGGCCATGCTTATCCGTTGGGTATCATAACCATTTATTATTGGACCCTTAATGGAGCCCGCGGAGTTTCAGAATTAATTAAATTAATTTTAACCTTCACGTTCAATTTTTATTATAAATTAATTAGGGTTTTCCATAATAATATTATCTAGACAAAACAAATATTATTATGCACATGTATGTATCAAATGATGCAATTATATGGCACCACCTATTCTAAATGGCATGTTAGCATATCACATATTTATATCCACATATATATTTAAACAATTTATAAATATAGAATAATTAATGGATTATAATCCATGGTTTCCTAGAAAGAAAATTACAAGCCCGATAGGGCGAAGTGACTTGATATCTAGCCCGTTACTTCCTCTTTTCTTGGTCTTGTGGTCCATGGGATGTGGGCCAAGATTAGAATTGGCTTTAGGGTTTTTGGCCCAAAAAAAACACAAAACCTAACATGTCCTATTGAATCCGAGCATCAACGGCGCGAACGCCACACAAAGCTTCAGTTGCCACAAAATTTTACGGGAGGTAGAGCAGCGTAGAACCACCTACCAAAAATCAGCCCATTAGACAACGCAGCACCCACTTTTACATTTTTTATATAATAAATCAATTTACATATAAAAATTACTTGAAAAAAAATAAATAAATAAATCAAGGAGGAAACCTAATCTTATGATTAGCCTCCTTGTTACATCCCAAAAAAATATACAAGCAAATCTATCATGGATTAAGGCCAAAACCAAATCTTCATTCATAATAAAAAAATTATAATAACATAAATAATAGAATCCTAGGTGCCATATATCTATTATACATCATATATACATGAGAAATAGAGTATGGATTCCAATCTATCCTACCTTAGATTCAACCGATTAACTCTGATACCAATTGAAGGAATCATACAGCGGAAGCCAGGAATCGCACAGTTAAATACAATGTATGATAGATATATTTTCATCACCCATTACTAACCTATAGTAGTGCAGAAAATCTCTTCTATAATCCACAGGACCTTCCAAGCTATTACTCTGTCTTGAATCTGCGTGTGGGCGCACCTGATCACAAAAGAAACTAGATCTGAAAAACACTCTGAAACCTTTCGGTTTTGCATTTTCTCTCAAAAGGTGTTTTCATAAACACGGAGGCTAAAACTTCTACAAACCACGGAAATTTAGGAAACGGTGTATTTATAGTTGCTAACCCCCAACCATTAGGTTTATAACACCTTAGGCTTTATAACACCTTGGGCGGTAAAATGGGCTCCATCTTGTATCTTAATAATCGGTTAAATGGGCTCTGTCATCTAATAGGCTAGCTTGGGGATCTATGGCCCATTATTGAATTAAGGCTCTTGATCGGCGATTACGGGTAGCCACGGAGCATAAATCCAACAACATTAAGGGGTGACAATGAGTGGATTTTTTCTAGGTACCTATCTCGCATCAACCAAAACTTTTTTTTTTTTTTTAAAAGTCAAACATTTGCCTTGAGCATGATTCAAGCGATGCTTGGGTGAGATGGGCAATTCTTGGTGTGAGAAAATAAACTCGGAGGGAAAAGAATTATTTTTAGGGGTGACATTATTAAGGCAAAGTGTGTATACTAGTGTAGTGATTAGGGGTTTACTCTATTAAAATTCAAAGTTCAAATCATACTTAAAAACTTTTTTTTTTTCTAAAATTTTAGTGGGCATTTATCCACCTAGGCCACATGTGGTTCATACTTAGGCATCTTATGGGGCTTGGGATCCCTTAGGCCACATGTGGATTCGTCCCGATGATGGACATATAGGAGAATCAGAATAAGATATTACTTTATCTTTGATAGGGTTTGAAAAATAGGCGCGCAGGCCCACTCGTCAGGCCTAAAGAAGAGGCAAGCCCAATGAAACACCCAAGCCCCTGGTGTCAGCCCAAAACGAAACCTCAGTCCACTCGCCCCAAGGGCTGATAACATGGGTATTTGGAAAGGCCCACATTCTGCAAATCAGACTAAATCTCTCCAATAAGGTAAGTAGGATAATCCCCATGTAACATCTTATCCTGTAAATCCAACTAAATCTCACCAGCAAGGAAAATAGAGGATAATTCGATAAACAGCTTATCTACGAGATCGGCTTAGGATCTCTGATAAGGAGAAGGATAATTCTCTCCCGATAGCTTTGCTCCTTCCATATCCTTATTAAATCGATATCGATAAAAAATATCCCATCAATAAGGAAAGAATCCTTATTACCATCGATTGGGAGAACATATGCTATATATATCAGGCCACCCTCGATGAAGATGCATGACACGTGGGCCCTGCAAGCAGCCTATCTTTTCTCGGCGAGAGCCGGCTTAAGCATTGGGCGGCCCGCGGGGCGAACCCCCGCCGACTCTTCTTCTTTCTTGTTTTTGCAAGGGAGAGCAACGCAAGAGCCGCAAGCGGCCAATGGCTTGATCTGGTCCCGGCCCGACGCCCGTCACGCTCGCCCGGTCTTGTTGAAAAGGCATCATCGATTAGTGCGATGCGGCCAGGGACAATTCCTTTACAAATATAGGCGACTTCCCGAGTTGCGTGGTATCAACCCGAAACACAAGTAGGAGCAACGCCAATCCACTAAGGATGCAAGACCCGGCCGGGCGTGTGGTCGTGAACTGCAGCGCATTAGGCTGTCTGACTAACACGGAGGAAGTGGAGGCACTCCGCCTCACCAACCAACGCCTGATAGGAGAGTTAAAGCAACTCACTAGGCAGATGCAACGCCCACGGGAGGCGCGACAAACTCAGGAAGGCCGTAACGTCACCCCTCATGAGGGGCAACATAATCTCGGCACTCCCCGAGGTGATGAAACAGAAGCAGAGTCCAGCTAGGCCAAAGGCGCGGCCTCCTGGCCCACGGAGGGGCAGCGAAGCAACACTTTCGGGGCACGTCGGGAGCGAGGAACTACGCCACCTCGCCCAGGGGTGGGAGCTCATGAACAAGGTTCAAGAGCCTCCGGCGGGGAACTTCGGCAGCGTGGAAGGAAGTTGTTAGGGGGCGAGCTCCAGACTCTATGGACACCCGGTGCGGCAAAGCGAGTCCCCAGTTCACGGTAGGGTGCTCCACTTCCCTCTTCGGCAGTAGAATGCATGGGAGTGGGCGTTCGATGGTGCGAGATCCCGGTCGATTATCTTAACAACACAAGAATCAAATGGGTGTATGGATATTAGGACCGCATGCGATGCGAGCTTTCACTATCACGTTAAAGAGATCTGCCAGCTTGGTTTAACGAGCTTCCGCCCTCAGCAATCCTCATTGAGAAGCTATCACATTGCATTCGTCTCCCACTTCATTGGAGCTAAATTTATACAGAAAGCCAAGTTATCATTCTAGCGACCATCAGCGAGCTCGCGAGCGAGTCATGTTCGGAGGTTGAGGAGTCTTTGAAGGTCGATATACCCGATGAAAAGTTTGCGCTCACCGCATTCATCGTTGGGTTAGGAGTGCAGTCAAAAGATTTGAAGTTTTCCATCTTAAAAAACCCTCAGGCAAGCATGGCTGAGGTGCTTGCTAAAGCGGAGAAGTACATTAATGGCGAAGAAGCCCTCATATCCAAGAAAGGAAGCTCTTCAACCCATAAAGAGAAAAGCGGGATTGACAAGCGATAGGGACGGAGCCCAAAAAGACAAAATGTGGAGGTCTCCAAAGAAAGATGGGCGATCGGAAGGCGATGGAAGCCTCGAGATCGTGCACAGGTCCACCTCGGCCGATCTGCGACATTACTCACTAGCGGTTTACGCCAGCGGCCACGGTGTGTAGGTCTTCGTGAAGTACAACATGAAGCGGTTTCTAAGATGGCCATCCCGGATAGAGTCGGACCTTGCCAAAGAGATAACACGGGTGTTGCAGGTTCCATAGGACTACGGGCATCGCGCGGGCGATTGCATACAACTTCGGGAAAGAAATATGTTTAGTCGGGTGGTATCTCGAAAATTTGCTTTTGAAAAACGGGCTCGAGTCAGGCTCGGGCTCGGCGGCCACCACTACCACCTCGCGACGGCGCTCAGCACCATGACCTTAAAATCCGCATGATCTCGGGAGATTTGCCCGGGAGGAGATCCGAGCTCGACGAAGGCCCCATCTGGCTTGTCGGGGTCGAGAGAGGAAATGGAAGTACAAGCGGTGTCAAGCGCACCGACGACACGATCACCAACATTCTACGGCTGAATCACGGAAGGGATGCCAACACCCTCCGCGACAGCCCTTTTGGTAATAAGGGTAGTTGTGGCTAACAAAGGTCCATCGGGTCTGGTAAACGACGGGAGTTAGTGACATCATCTTCGCTCGACCTTGATAAGTGAGCATCGGAAGGAGAAAGCGGGACAGTCAGCACCCACTGCGAGGATTCTCAGAGAAAAGTGTTACCCTTGGGCTCAATACAACAGTGCTTACTTTGGAGACCCCATTGCAGTAAAGGCGGCGTAGCGAGATTCCTCGTTGGCGGGCGCCCCATCTGCCTATAATATGTTGCTAGCGGACCTCTCAGCATAATAGGCCATTCCCTCAGCTTACCACGAGTCAGTTCTACCTGGCCCGGTAGGAATGATTAGAGGGGGACGACGGCGTGGCGAGGAGTGTTACTCGGCATCCGTAGAAGCAAAAAAGCGATCGATAACATACAGATATGAGCTGACATCGCGCGACGAGGTGAACACGACTGAGCCCTCGGAAGAAGCGGAACTGTCTGGATTTGACAACAACTCGAACACCTAGCCTACATCGGTTCCAAGCTTGCAGAAGACCTCAGAAGCCTCCTTATCCATTTCTTGAGACAAAACAAAGACGTCTTCGCATGGAAACTGACGAGGATATGGAGGAATGACCATGATAATCACTCATAGGCTCAACGTCAGTCCATCCTTCAAGCCAGTCAAGCAAAAGAGAAGGAATTTTACGCCTGAAAAGAAAAAAAGCGATCTTGAAGTGTGACACCCCAAATTCCGGGGGTCCGTTGACTACGATCAACATTAAAATACCGTGAATGCGGTGACCCGACATTTTTCACGAAAATCGGGCAGAGTCTCTTTTGTACGAGGAGCTATACCATTAGTATAACTTTTGTCCCAAATGGTCAATGACCCACCACAGGGGTCTCATATGCAACTAAAGCGGGTAAATAGCTGTGTGGGCCTAACGTCATCGCTCCAAACATATATCAATAGTCACAACATGGTAAAAACGGCCATGGGCCTAAGCAATGCCCATAAAACATGCCAACTATGAATCAACTATGTCCAATAGTTCTAGAGTTCAAATGTTTTGCTCTTATGCAACACATATATTAAAATTAGAGAATTCAATACATGTACCAAAATCATCAAGCCCTGCTTGAGCTTTCTTCTGGCTTCAGCCTCTGGGACTGAGGCCTGCATCTCCTCGCACTCTCCTGTGCACAGCCAAAATAGTATCCTGAGCAGGGGTGAGCTAATGCTCAATAATTGGAATCCTTTAAGTGGGCTACTCTCCTGCAAAGTGCGTTGTGTGCTCCAAAATAAACACACATCGAGCAAGCGCATGATCCTACTTGAATGTCCTAGCTGATCATCTCGTAGAGTCCTCTTGGAGACTCCCTCACACTGCTGGCGGCACATGAAATTATTATGTTTATTTGTTTGTGGACAACCCTCCGATGTGTATATATCAATTGGGGTAGTCTCGGAAGCGATTGATCATATTATTTATGGACTACCCTCCGATGTATATCAATTGGGGTGTCATAAACGGTTGATATTATTTAGTGTGGACTACCCTTGATAATTGTGTTTTTAGACAACCCTCAACCATTCACTCTAGACTCACCTCATGCACTCCTCTATCATCCTAAGTTGCTTAGATTATATGGAATGCATGATGCCAATTCCATTACAGTGCATGTCACGTGTAAATATATGACATGCATATATTCACATAGAAATTCCAATCACACAATCATGTTGTATAATTACGCATTTCATCACATCAAAATTAGCTCCATGGGCTAATGATCAAACACGAGCAATTCTACTTAATTACTCAGACCAAACACATTAATTTACAAAATTATTTTGAGAACATTTGCGAGAATAGTGAAACCCTAGGTTACTATTCTGAAAAATCACAATCATGGTTCACTTAGTGAACCGGGTTTCAAACATTTCCGACTCATACAAACCAATACATGATTTATTGAACAATTCTCTCTCTCTGTTGCATGTCTGTCACCGTTTGTAGCAGGTCACAAACGGTCTGGAGCGTGTGTAGATCTACAAAAATCAACATTTCGGTTCCAAGGTTTGGAATCGATCAAGCTGGGCTGTTCAGGCCTCGACCAACGAAACATCAACATGGCTCTTAAACAAGCGTAAAACCCAGAAGTAGGGGAGAAACCCTACCTCTCGGGTTTAAAGAGAGCTTCCTAAATACGATTGCCCACGAAGCCCTCTCAGCGTAGAGCGGCTTTCCTTCTTGTCGAGAGGATGCTGACGTTGGATCTCTCCTAGTCAGAGAGGAGATATATATATGAAAGGATAGATTTGGGCTCACCATGCTCTTTCTTTTATTTTTGTTTTCTGATGTATTTTGAAGAGAGCGACACTATTGGACTTTTTGTCATTTTCCTCATTTAATCAAATTCAAAATGACCATTTTGTCCCTTCTTTTCCCAGTTTTGACATTCGGCACTATCTCGACCGTCCATTTTCATCATTTCTCTACTCATGCCACTTATGGCACATGATGCGATGTTATATGTGGCTTTCTTCACATCGAAAATCGTTTTCTGACACCCGAACGCGCGATGCCTCGAAGCGATGTAAATTCCGACGTCTCGAGGTCGATGAAGTCGACATGCTAGCTAGATTTGTGAGGCGATTTCAATGGTGAAATCCATTCGTCATCAAGATCTAGAAGAATAAATTCAGTTTTTAACCGAAATTACAATTTTGTAACGAAAGTCTGATTTTGCCGCATCGAGAAATTGGAATTTCTGGTCTTCCCCTCCTTAAAAGAATTTTTGTCCGAAATTCTAGACAATCTTACTCACTCACATACGCCTTTAGCGTGCACTCTATCATGCATGTAAGCGAGTCATTTTAATTCTTATGACTAAACCACGTACCTTCATCCCTAAACAGAAAGGATAGGTGGCGCATCATGTCCTCGCTCCGTTGACTCCTCCACTCCCATAACGTGTGCCATAGCCTCTCACTAGCCTCACGGTCTTGCGTCCCAAAACTTGATCACGGCTATCCAAAATACACACTGGTCCCTCCTCGAAGGTCCCATTAGTGTCAACCTCAATCTGTCCCCAATCCACCACATTAGATTTGGATCTGAAGTATGGGACATGGAGCGTGAAATACCTCGTGGACACGACATCTTGTTGGTAGCTTAAGCTGATCGCTAACCTCTACCCTCTCGGTATCTCGAAAGGCCTATAAACGGCGATAGCTCAGCGCTTCTTAGAATGATACTCTCTCTTAGGCATCACCTTGACGTGATCACCAACCTCGGGCTCTGAGTTCGATGTCCTTTTATGCATAATTCTTAACGGGCTTTGAGCTAGTAAGAAGGCTATTTGTCGTATCAGCTCACCTTCTCAAGGTGTCTCTAATCGAATCGGGACCGGTGATGGAGCTCTCTCCACCTCGGTCCAGTGATAATGGTGATCTACATGGCCTCCCGTACAATGCCTCATATGGTGCCATCATGCTACTTTGATAGCTGTTGTTGTGGCGAATTCCACTAAGAGCAAATGCTCCTCTACCCTTATGACCCAGGACGTATGCTCGCAGCGTGTCCTCTAACACCTATGTATAATACACCGCGATGTGTAACCTGCCATGACCACTGGCACGTAGCCAGCGACCTTCTCAAGGTCATGATCAGCGACAATCAATGGATGTCATTAGATCCATCCTGAACGACATCCATGTACGAGCCCTTACCGACTCTTAACTTTAATGCAATTCCCGAAGGTATCCAAATCTAGTCACTCCGACTCCTATCACTCGACTCGAGTCTATGTGATAACTTGGCCCAGTTTGTTTTCATCGATGCTTAACTCTTGACACATGAGCTCTTACATTCATCTGAAATTTGGGGATATCTCCTGGTCTCTTACACCTAACTCCGGGGATTCTCACCTTGAGGATTAACGACCCCCTTTTTGTTTATGACACACTTTAATTACTCTTCATTTCTTTAGATGAACTATGAACCTTCAATGGACGTAGTCCCACCTAAGAATGACTCAGCACCTCACCAAAGTGGTGGTGTTACTCATTGCACCCACACCGACTTAGGCGCGATGTTCACGGCACGACATGGCGTAATGCAATGCTTTGTGACACCCAATCGGGGTCCACCATGAGTAGAATCTCGAAGTCTCCCGCTCCTTAATCCCGACCTATCAGATCAACCCCTCACCACATCCTAGGGAAGAACATCTATACTGGCTTCTCTAAAGGCCTTAACCTTTAAGCCCCCAGTCCAAGGCAGGTGTCGGGTATGACAACCCCGGCTAAGGTCCCAGTGTTGTTTTTCAACCAGTGGCTGTCAACTCATCCATCGGCTTGACATCCAACGGCCCGGGTACCACCTAGGTCCACTCACGCTTAGCTGCGCGCTCACGATTTGTCCGCCAGCTTTGACCACACTCGGCCCTACGGCCTATACGTGTGGCTGGAGTGCTTGTATAAGCACCCTAAACTGGGAGTGGTTCCTCTGACCTGTACTAGGGTGTGGAGGAATGAGCGTATGCTATAACGTTACGGCTAAGCGATCTGCTTATTTGTCCCAAAGTCACAGGATCCTTGTCTCTAGGCAATCCATCTCCACATGCCCAATCCTGGCCTAGTCACGAAACTTTCAGTGTGACGAAGTCTTCCTGCCTCTTCCCCGAACTAGAAGGTTGATCACTCCTCTTGCTACCAACACCGCATCGGAGTGTAAGTATCTCGATCTCTCTCTCTCTCTCCATGGTCAAGGCCGTTAACCATGGAGTCCATATCCGTAGGAGAAATCTATGATCTGCCCAGGTGGACAACTTCAGCCCATTCCGAATCTCTGTAATATGACCAATCGAGAAACTAAATGTCTCAGTTGACGTCGGTCCTCGACTCATTACGGCCTGACCTTCCTGCGGGTCGGCCCGACCTCTTAATTTGCGACACCACGTGTTAAAGTCTCACCTCGATAGCGGAACTCACACTTCACCCGAACTTAGCGTATAGTGATGGTCTCTCAACAAGCGTAACACAATCCTCAAGTGTGCTGTGCTCCACTACGACTAGGAGTAGATCAAAATGTATCCCACGAAGACTCTGACAAAGCGTCTAAATAGGGTTGGAATATCCTATGCATGAGATCCATGAATGTCGCTGGCTCATTCTTCAATCAAAAGGGCATCACCGTAAACTCAAAGTGCCCATAACATGTCCTAAACGCTGTCTTAGGGATATTTGTCTCCCTAACCCTCAGCTGATGGTAACTAGTGCGAAGGTCTATCTTGGAGTAGACTCGCGCTCCTCTCAACTGGTCAAATAAATCATCAATCCTCAGTAATGGGTACCGATTCTTGATCATAACCATATTCAACTGTCGGTAATCAATGCACAGTCAAAGGATCTTGTCCTTCTTCTAGCCATGAAAAAAACGGAATCGAGAAAACGCCATGGTGAAGTGCTCGATCACGATAAACCCCTTGTCCCGATAGCTCCTATAACTGGACTCACGGTTCTGACTCGGCTAGTGCCATCTGTGCGGAGTCATAGAGATCGTGAAATGCCGGCGTAACTTCGATGCAGTCTACTACCCTCTGTGGGCTTGGTCGGGTAGCTCATGCGGAAAACATCCACATAATCGCACACTACTTGAGGTAGATCCAAGTCTTGTCTCTCCTGCGTCCTCTAAATTGGAGCTCGTGTGACATGTATCCACGACACGCGGAGCTCATTATGCATGCGGGGCAAAATATCATCTTGTCCCTTGAAATACCACCACAGTAGTCCTAGCGTATGGCGGTAACCTCTACGCTCACAATCGATAACAACCACATGGCTATCAATCCATCCCTAGGATGACATCGAACTACGATATGTCCATGATCCTCGGGTCCATTGTAGTGGGGTCCCGAGATCTCAGCTGCCGCCTCGATATATCATCTATTCTCGCCTAATCCCTAGGGGAGAACTCACATACAAAGGCTCCTCCAAGGTCTCTAGAGGTCCTTGCCCTTTTCCACCATATTTTGGCCTCACTCTCTAGTTGGATCACAGCTAGTCTAATCCTGGTAGTGTCAGAGGTAATTTCCATAGCCTTTAACACCTTCTCGTTCTGTATGAGCCAATGGTCTGCCACTATCGGATCTCCTCCTGTGAATGTCGGAGGATGATGCGCCCTAAACCTCTGGAGGTTACTAGGATCTTCCTGTCTACCTGCTATATCTTTGTCGCGATGGCATTCTTTATAACTCAACCTGTCACTTTATTAATCAAACCTTTGGTGGTGCGACCCGTTACCACGTGGACGCCCTCTGTCTCGTCCTCTACCGACCATTTACACAATTTACATGGCATCAAGAATCATTTAATTTTCATTTCAGTCTAACTAGTAATGCGATGCCAGTACTAATAGCTTGACAACCATGGCGGCGTTCATTTCATAAGTGGTCTTCAGAAATTCGACCACTTTCAGTTTATTTATTTCAATAGCGTAAGGTTATAAGCTTTCTTGTTATTTCAATATCAAATCCAGGTCATAGTTCATAACCTTAGCATTCACCCTTTTTCCTATATACATTTACACCATGCATATAGTTTCCTCTGCTGTATTTAACGTACAATTTTAAATGGTAGTTAAATACAACACGGTATCTACAAGGCATAAACACATGAGACATTCATACACATAAATCAGTGTATACACATTGTCCTTGCATTTACAGTTAATACAAGGCAATCGATTATGCATTTAAAACATTTTTATCAACAAAAATTTCATTTTTGAAAATTTTATTTTTCGAAAATTTTGTCTAATTTTATTTGATTTTATATTTCAAAAAATTTATTTAATTTAATAAAAAAAATTTTCGAAAAAATTTGTGATGAACAGTGTTCATGAACCGGGTTCACGAACAATGTCCAAAAATTGACTCAGGAACAGTACTGAGTGAAACGGGTCCAAACAAATTTGGGTGCACCAAGTGCACGGCTGGCGGCCAGCCATTACCGGCGGGCGAGCCCCGAGCATGTGCGGCGCTGGCGGAGTGTGGTGGCTACGGTCGGCCATGTCGTGGCACGGCCTTGGCGGAGTGTCGCGGCGCGAGGGCAGGTATCGTGGCGAGTGCGGCGCGGGCGCGACCGTGTCGGCGTGGCCATGTCGTGATCTGACCTGACCAAGTCCCTTGTTGCCTTGTCACGTCTGATTCATTGTATCGTGACGGCTTTACCCTCAACTGACGCTCTAGTCACAATACGATGCAGCGTGTTGCGATACGACTTCCTGAAGCTACCAGCCCTTCCGGGTCCGCGATACGCAAAGTGTATTCACGTACACTCTACCCAGTCCTCAAGCCCTTCAGTCACGATACAAACTATTATATCGTGACCTGATCTCCTTTCGACAGCTTGCCTCCCGGCTACTTGTCTGATATTTGTATTGCGATACAATTCTTAGCCCTTGCTTCCACCCCCTTTGTATCACGATACAAACTCGACCTCCCGGGCGATTTTCGACCTTGGTGTCCGCGATACACTTTCTCCACGATACAATTTGGGCGTTAGCCCATTCAAAATTTCTGCACCAAATTTTTTTTTCATTATTATTATTATTTTCATTGCTTCCCGTCTTGGAAAAACATAAAAAAAAAAAAAAATATACACCTTTTTTTTCATTTTCGAATACTCAAAATAAATTTATAAAATTTATTTTCTTAATTCTCTTCAAAGTTTTCTTTAGTTTTTACACACTAAAAACCTTAGAAAATGATTTTCTTCATCATTTTTTTCATTTAATTCTGGAAAATGGTCCAGAATTTCCTCAAAGCCTCCTTATATAACACTAACCCTAGTGTTCAACCTCAAATTTATTAAAATTCGATTTCATTATCAACATCAAATAAATTTATTGGAAATTTATTTTATTTACTCCTCTTTGTTGAGTTTTTACACCTTTGTAAAACTTCTAAAAGTTTAACACATCACTTGTTTTCCTATGTGCTAAGTACTAAGCACACCCAGCGATCATAACACGTATAACATGGTATACACCATTCATCAAACATTACATGTTCACATCATTTATCAAACAATCACCTAAAAAAACACATGCATGTAGTGTCTAGTTTTGTCCGTGATTTCCTAGGTAATTTATACCCTAAACTCAACATCGAACCACACCTAGTGGTGATGTTCTTACGACATAGCTGCCAAGCCCTCATTCTCTAGGTTTTCATATACCTATACTCTACATCAAACCACCCGAGTGGTGATGGATACCCAAACCCGAGCTCCTTAGGTATTCGTATACCTAAGCTCTAATACCAAGCTGTGACGCCCCAAATCCCGGGGGTCCGTTGACTGTCGACCCATGAAAATGCCGTGAATGTCGGGTGACCGGACATTTTTCACGAAAATCGGGCAGAGTCTCCTTTGTACGGGGAGCTCTACCCTTAGTACATAACCTGTCCCAAACAGTCCAATGACCACACAGGGTCTCATATACAACTAAACTGAGTAAATAATGGCCACTTGGGCCCCTGCATCATCACTCACAACATATATCCAATATGATCACAACATGAGTAAAACAGCTACTTGGGCCCATAAACAATGCCCATAAAACATACCAACTATGAATCCAACTATATCCAATAGTTCTAAGAGTTCAAATGTTTTACTCTTATACAACACATATATTAAAATTAGAAATTCTAATACATGGATAAAACCATCAAAGCCCCTGACCGGCTTTTTCTTCTAAACTCGGCCTCTAAGGCAGGCCATCTCTCCTTACTCTCCACATGCACGTAAAAATAGTATCCCTTGACGAATTTGAGCTAATGCTTAGTAATTGGAATCACCTAAGTGGGCTACTCTCCACCTAAGTGCGGTGCAGTGCAATGATCCAAAATAAACACACATCCGAAGCAATGCGTGATCTGCTTGAATGTCTAGCGATCGTCATTGCAGGAATCTCGACTCCCCCGCGCTCGCCTAAGCCTCGTATGAGAATTATTATGTTTATTTATTTGTGGACAACCCTCCGATGTGTATATATCAATTGGGCCATCTTGATGATTGATATTATTTATGGACCCTCGATGTATCGATTGGGCGTCTCAGGCGATTGATATTATTTAGTGTGGGTTGCCCTTCGATAATTATTATTTTAGGCTGACCCTCGAAACCATTCACTCTAGACTCACCTCATGCACTCCACTCCTATCATCCTAGGGTGCTTCCGGTGCATATGGAATGTATGATGCCAATTCCATTCTGATATGTCGCGTGTAAATATATAAAAACGTACGTATATTCACATAGAATTCAATCACACAATCATGTTATGTAATTACGCATTTCATCACATCAAAATTAGCTCACATGGGCTAATGATCAAACACGAGCAATTCTACTTAAATTACTCGACCAAACACATTAATTCACAAAAATTATTTTGAGAACACTGTTTCGGGAATAGTGAGCCATAGGTTACTATTCTGCAGAAAATCCTAAATCATCGGTTCACTTAGTGAACCCGGGTTTCACGGCCATTTCCGGCCTCATACAAACCAATACATGATTTATTGAACAATTCATCACACATTTAACCCAAACAGTCCATAAAACTGATACGGACTGTTCGTGGGTCTCAAAATCCAAGCATTTCGGTTCCAAGGTTTGGAACCGATCAAACGGCCGTTCAAGGCCTCAACCCCGACCGAAACATCGACATAGCTCAAACAAGCGTAAAACCCAGTAGGAGAAACCCCTACCTCTCGGAGTTCGAGGAAACTTCCTAAATCCGGTACCCACGCGAAGCCCTCTCCACGTAGAGCAGCTTTCCTTCTTGTCCCGAAGACCGCCGACGGTCGGATCTCTACAATCCTAGAGAGAAGGAAGACTCTCTCTCACTAGAAAAATCAGATTTGAAGCTACTGCATCCCTCCTTTCTTTCTTTCCCCGTTTTGCTCTTTTGGCTCCTTTTGAAAGAAGACAGCACTATTGGACTTTGTCCTTTCCTCATTTAATCAAATTCAAAATGACCATTTTGTCCCTTCTTTTCTCAGTTTTGACATTCGGCACTATCTCGGCCGTCCATTTTCATCATTTCTCTACTCATGCCACTTATGGCACATGAGTACGTGTTATATGTGGCTTTCATCACATCGAAAATCATTTTACGGCACCCGAACCGCGATGCCTCGAAAAACATGTAAATTCGGGTTAATCTGGGTCGATGAAGTCGACATGCTAGCTAGATTTCGTGAGGCGATTCCAACGGTAAAAATCCATTTCTCGGGTCTTACACAAAGGGGTCGATAAACTCATCGAGAGCGGGGGAGCAATCGAGGAGAGGTGGAATATCACGAATGGTTGGCCAACGCGTCGTACTCGTCAAAAAGCAAGCGGCAAGTGAGGCTTCTGCGTCGACTTCACAGGCGATCATGAGCATGCCCGAGATAGTTTCCACTTTCTGCGAATTGACCTCATCGTAGATGCCTGGCCGCCATGAGCTCCTGGGTTTATGGATGCTTTCTCTGATTCTGATCAGATCGACATGGATCCGGATAATGAAAAGGGCCTCGTTTGTTACGACGAGGAACCTATTGCTATCGTGTAGTGCCCTTTGGGCTCAAGAGCAGCAGGATCTACTTATCAAGGGTGAGTGACGGGATGTTCCGAAGCAAATAGGAACATCCATGGAAGTGTATCACAGACGACATGTTGGTGAAGTCAACCTGACCGAGGTCCACATAACTCCTTATGTCAGGCGTTCGGATCTTTGAGAGGAGTACAACATGAAGTTGAATCCGGCCCAGGCGTAACGCCGACGTCGTAGGAAGATTCTTAGTTTCATAGTCAACAACAGAGAATTGAGGTAAATCCGGTTTCAAAATAAGGTTGTGCTCAACATCTTTGCCACCATCGAGCATAAAGGAGGTCCAGCGTCTGATAGGAAGGATTGCCGCTTTAATCCGATTCGTATCCCAAGCTAGTGATAAATGTCAGCCTTTCTTCCAAGTTTTAAAGAAAGCTTTTCAATGGGATCTGAGAGTGCGGAGGCGTTCTCAGCGTTGAAGACGTATTTGAGCTCTCCCCCTATTCTGGTAAGCTCCTTTGAAGGGGAGCTTCTTACTCTGTACTTGGCAGTTTCAGATTTCTCGACCAGCGTTGTCCTTGTCAGAGACAAAGACCAGAAATACGACATCCAGTCTGCTATTCTTGTGAGGCTACGAGAGAGGAGCGGAGGAGGAGAGATACCCAAGGATAAGAGAAATTAATCCTGGCATTAGTAGCCTGACCCGGAAGCTCAGCCCTTGCTGACTCATACTATTGAAATTCCAGCGAATGCAGATGAGTAGAAGTGCTACTGGCAGGATTCGGGAAGGTTGATGAAGTGGGCCATGGGGCGGAGGTGAGTTCGACATAAGTCTGTGCGCAATAAAAGGGCAAGTCTTAGTGGACTTCGGTCATGGAGATTCACCTCGGCGAGCACGCGAGAGTGCTCAAGCGGCGACCTCTCCATCCCGGAGACTACGTGTAGACGGGACGCGATGGCAGGAAGCGGATCAGGACTAGTCTGATCTCCACAGGAGGAAGGAATGGGTATCGAATATGCACTCGGGTTTGGTTTCAAGCCTCTAACAATGGGCCAGTATGAGGCCGTCATACTTGAGGACTCAACCTCGCCCCATTGATAGAAGTTGACCCCGACTTGAAGGAGTGCGGCGACTCGAGTTGGTAGTAAGACAAATAGAAGACACCCTACGAGGCCAAAGGTGAAAAAATGATCCTATACGCAAAAAAGATGCAGGGATTTACTGAAAAAGTTTGTCTTAGTCAAGTCATACACATACCGGAGAAGGAGGGGAACTCCGTGATGCCTTAGCAAAGTGGCGCTTGGCCTCACAAGAAGACCTCGACGGACTAACGCCTGCGAGATACATGAAGGAGCCTTCTATATAGATCTACGTAGGCGGAAGTCGGCTCAATCGAGTTTGAGCCGAGTTGGATGGACCCCATTTGGGATTACTTAATAGACGGATGTCTACCCGATGACCCAAAAGAGGCCTCTAAGATTAGAACGAGGTCAGCCAGGTTCACTAATCATAGGGGAAGCCTTTACAAGCGAGGTTTTTTCACACCCATCTTTAAGTGCATCGCAGGGAAAGACACCGACTACGTACTCAGAGAAGTACATGAAGGCGTATGCAGAAATCACATCGGAGCTCGGGCATTAGCAGGGAAAGTTTTAAGGTAGGGATATTATTGGCCCACAATGCTAAGAGACGGCCGACCTAGTCGAGTAAAAAGATTTGCAGAGCATGCGAAATCTCACCTTCCATCAGAACCACGGCGTCGATCCTAAGCCCCAACTTTTCATGTGGGAGTTTTAGGACATATTGGGACCTACGCCCATGGGGAAGGCTAATGCAAATTCATCCTCATTGTAGTAGATTACTTCACCAAATGAGATTTGAGCGCTACAGCTACTATCACGGAAGCAAAAAGAAAAGATACATGATTTTGTGTGGCGTTCCATAATATCACGAGTTTGGTATCCCATGAGCTTTGGTGTCGGACAATGGAAAGCAATTTGATAATGCCAAGTTCAAGGATTTTTGTGCCGAGTTCGGGATCAAGAATTATTACTCGTCCCCGGCGCATCCGCAATCTAATGGGCAGGCAGAAGTCACCATTAGAACCCTTAAAGCAGCATTGAAGATCAAATTGGAAGATCTTAAAGGCAAATGGGTAGAATACCTCCCCGAGGTGTTATGGGCATACAGAACTACGCGCAAGTCAACAACCCAGGAAACCCCATTCGCCCTAGCCTTTGGCATTGAAGCAGTAGCCCCTGTCGAGGTCGGATTAAAGTCCCCAAGGATCGGGTGGAAGCGTGGAACACGATGACGAGGCTCTCCGCGCAGAATTTAGACCTCTAGATGAAAAGCGAAGCGAGGTCTCAAAAGCGCGGAAGATTGCAAAGGAAGGCGGCGAGGTATAAAAATGTCAAACCCGGGAGTTACGGCACGGTGACCTAATAGTCTTAAAAGCTCCTACCCGGCAAAGGAAGAATCCGGCACATGGAAAACTAGGACCCGACGGGAGGGTCCACATGTATCATTGCTGTTGGACACGGCGCTATGAACTCCGGATGGAGGAGGGAAGAGAAGTTACCTTCATGCTTGGAATGTTGAACACCTTAGCGTTTTTATCGGTAGACCTCGGTTTGTAATCTTAAATAAAGAGTATTATTAGATTTCGGATGTGAGCGTACGTTTATTTATTATTTTGTCAGACGTCTCAGATAGTTCAGCCAGAGAATGTGCAAGAAAATTACATACATCAGAATGTGTAAGTTCATGATTCAAAAAGGAAAAATCTCTCTTTATTCCAATCAAGTTACATTCAATTACAATCAGTAGTGTCATCCCTTACATCTCGGAAGTAAACAGTATAAGCAGTTCCCTCAAAAAAAAAAAAAAAAGAAACCTCGAGAAAGGAAGAGGGGTGATAGAAAGGAAAAGAAGAATGAGATGGGGAAGAAAGGAAAGGAGGGAGAAGGAAAGGAGAAAGAGAAGAAGAAAAACCTGAGGGAAAGAAAAGTGATGGAAAGAAGAAAGAAAGGAGAAGGAGAGAAAGAAGAAAGAAAGAGGAAGAAGAAGAGGAGAAAGAAAATAGAAGCGGTACCAAAAGTGTACATGCCCTCTCGAACGCATTCTCTAGCACGAAGCTGAGAATAAAACAACTCCAATAGAAGGGAGACTGGGAAAAACACAACTCCCACGGGCGAGAAGTTCCGCCGGAATGAAGCGAGAATCGGCGAATCCCTGCGAAGAACTGACCAAGCTTTGGCCTTCATTACGTGCGAGATTCTAATTCACGCCCCAAAAGGAAAGGAGATTGAAGTATGGGATCCTGACAAGGCCGCCATTTATAAGAAGGCTAAATCACTTTCGGGAAGTCGCCTTGATGTTTCATTCTCCATGAACTAGCATTAGGAACCTTTCGCATCTTTCCAAGAAGTGGAAGTCAAGCAGCTGCACGCAACGGCTCAGTTTGAAGAGCTCAACTACTCTGCACAGGCCATGCGGCCAAAATTCGATTCGGCTCAGGCCTTTGTAGCCCATAAGGCCTCGGCGCCCGAGCCTCGATAGCTCGGTTGCGGAGCTCTTCAGCTGGGAAGGCCTCGAATCCTCGATGGCTCGGTTGCGAGGCTCTTGATAGGAAGGCCTGGCACCCCGCGGCGGGCCTCAGCATTTCGGTTGAAGAGCTCAGCGCTGCTCTACTTGGGCCATGCGGCCCGAAGGTCGATTCGGCTCAGGCGATTTGGCCTGGGGCCTCGGCGCCCGGGACGGCTCGTTTGGAGGCTCAGCTGCTCTACTAAGGCCATGCCGGCCCGAGGAGTCGGTTCGGCTCGGGCAATTTGGCCCGCAGGCCTCGGCGCCTGGGAGCCCGGCCGCTCGGTTTGAGAGCTCGGCCTTCTCTCTGCTCGACCGTGCGGCCCGAGAGGTCGGTTCGGTTGAGGCAATTCAGCCCATAAGGCCTTAGCGCCTAGGAGCCCAGCCGCTCAGTTTGAAGAGCTCAACTACTCTACTCAGGCCATGCAGCCTAAGAGTCAGTTCATTTCCGGGCAATTTGCTTGTGGGCCTCGGCGCCCGAGAGCCCGACAACTCAGTTTGAAAGGCTCAGCTGCTCCTGCTCGGGCCGTGCGGCTAAGAGTCCAGTTGACTCGAGGCAATTTGGCCATAAGGCCTCGGTGCGGGAGCCCAGCGGCTCGGTTGAAGAACTCAGCTTCTCTACCGGGCCATGCGGCCTGGGGAGTCGGTTAGAGCGCTCGAGGAAAGAGTTGTGTGGGCCTCGGCGTGGGAGCCCGATAGCTCGGTTTGAAGGCTCAACTGCTACACTCGGGGCATGCGGCCCAAGGTCGGTTCGAGCAGGCATGGCCCATAAGGCCTCAACGCCCAGAGCCTCGGTGGCTTTCGGTTGCGGAGGCTCTTCGGCTCGGGGAAGGCCTCAGCGCCCAGCCTTAGTAGCTCGGTTCTGGGCTCTTCGGCTGAAGACCTCGGCTCCCCCGCGGGCCTCGGCGGCTCGGTTTGAAGGCTCGGCTACTCTACTCGGGGCCATACGGCCCAGATGTCGAGATTCGGCTCGGGCATTCAGCCACGGAGCCTCGGTCAGTTGAAGAGCTCGACTACTCTACTCAGGCCATGCGACCCGAGAGTCGGTTCGGCAGGCGTGGCCGCGGAACCTCTTGGCCGGTTTTGAAAGAGCTGTTGCTACTCTGCTCGGGCCATGTACGGCCCAGAGTCGATTCGGCTCGGGCATTCGGCCGAGACCTTAGCGGCTCGGTTTGAAGAGCTCGAGCTACTCTACTCGGGTCATGTGACGAGAGTCCCCATTCCCGGCTCGGCTGATTTGGCATGGGCCTCGGCGCCCGGGGCCCGAGGCTCGGTTGAGAGGCTCGGCTACTCTGCTCAAGCCATGCGGCCCGAGTCGGGTTCGGCTCGGGCAATTTAGCCCATGGGCCTTAGGGCCCGGGGCGCGCGGCTCGGTTGGGGGAACTCCGCTGCTCGGTGTGCGGCCCCCCGAGTCGATTCGGCTCGGACATTCGGCCTGCAGGCCTGGCTGCACAATTTCAAAGAGCCCCATTGCTCAGCTCGGGCCATGCGGCCAGGGCGGTTCGGCTCGAGCATTGACCCATGGAGCCTCGGCGGCACGGCTTTGAAGAGTTGTTGCTCGGCTCGGGCGCTCGGTCGGGCGTGCAGCAAGTCAATTAGGTTCATGTGAAACGGCCTTGAAGAGCACAAGTGGCGGCGGTGAAATAAAACATGAATATTCATTAGGAAAAGGCTACATATATCCTGGGTCCCAAGCCCAAAAACAAAAAAAAAAAAGCAAGCAAAGATATGTGCGGGAGATCGGGCAATCGAGGAAGGAGGCGGAGGGTGAAGAAAGGGAGTGGGCCTCGGCGGGAGTATACGGTTCTCCGAGAATGGTCTGCTTGAGGAGGGACTCTTCGAGACCTCCCTCGTCGCTAGGGATGTCGAAGTTGAAATCCGGGCTGGGTAGGCATTAAGCAGGCCTTCCTCACGAAGGCAAGCCACCCGGAAGCCCATTAGTGCGAGGCCTCGTCCTCGATCTCCTATAACCGTCCTCCACGAGCGGCGAGTCTCTTGCCTATAGCCGCCCAGCCCATGGCACTCCTCGGTCGGGCGTTCCCGCAGGCATAGCCTCGGAAGCCTTGCGGCGAGCTCCGTCTATGTGTTTTTATTCGCCGCGGCTGTCTTTAGCCGCATGCGGCTATTCTCTGGGCCAGTGGCTCGCTGGGACGTGCGCGGCTGCATCCAGGCCCGCTGAAGCTCAAGCGGGCTGATTGCGGCCCGTCCACGGCCTCCCGGCAAGTCATTTAATGCGGCCTGAAGCCCATCCGGAACTTCCCGAAGCTCGGCCGGCGATCTAGCTGCTTCAGCGCAAATCTTCTATACCCTCGGCCCGAGCTTCGCCTGCCAAACGAGTATGCCTGAAGTGGACTCAGCTACTTGCCTCTCGATCATACTTTGCACCCGGTCTCGCAGCTTAACACCCTCAGAAGTAAGGGAAGCAACCCTCGCCTTGTAAGCTCGGGCGGCTTTGACATGGCCTTCGTTTAGATTGGCCTTCTTGGCTAAACTCTTCAAATGAGTAGCCACCTGCCCACACCCAACGCAAGATTAGTACCCAACTCAAATTAAAATCAGACACGGTAAGATACGGGAACTTATAGAGGCGACCCCCTGAAGGAATAGAGCTAAGGCTTCCTCAACGGGCAGGGCACCCGACCTCTTGAGGTCAGAATCTTTGAGGATGGACGAGACCGCGCCCGCTGCAAGCTCGGCGTTGAGGAGCAAGGAATCTCCATCTCCGTCAGTTTCGGAGCCCTTCCTCTTCAACTCTTCCACCCTCGAGGTGGCTTAACACGTATAGACAACATAATCCACACCACTCATCGGGATTATCATGGACAATCACATCACCTACATATGACTTCCATACTACATTCACTCTTGTCGATATATTATGCACATATGCTCCAACATCGACATCTGACATGTCATTCTATGTTCAAGTAATGATACACCTGAATCAAATATGCAATGGCCATTTGCATATATAAACTCATCACATGCCAATACATTAGAACACACATATTGACATCCAGCCATGTCACTCCTTAGTTAAGAAATGACACTCTCAAACAAGTCATACAATGGCCTTGAAGCAAGCCACAGAGCAATCACAGAAGCCCAGGAGCCCTGAGAGCCGAGCCTTCGCGAGGCCATGAACACAGTCACAGGTTCACATAGGCGAAGTGGTTCGCCACTTCGCCTAGGTGAGCAACACCCTCGCCTAGGTGGACCAGAGACTTCACAATTCATGTCCTCAGATTTGCCGAGGCGAACACTCCCTCACCTAAGCGGACCCCTTCTCCTAGGCGAACACCTCATTCTCCTAGACAAAGACTCCTTCTTTTTGGAGAAATCTGTGTCCTCTTTGCCTAGGCAAAGGGCACCGAACTGGAACTTGAAAACAATCTCCCATATTTTTGCCCAAAAATAGAAAATAAACCCAAGTATGAAGAATTCCTTACCTCTTGGAGCGTAGAAGAAACCCTAGGAAGCCTCGTGGACATTTCCTAAATCCGAAACCTTTGATTTTCCAAACTCCTCGTTTGGAGCCTCGGCGACATCCCATATTTTCGGCATCCACACGTAGCCCTCATCGATGCGATGAACCTTCATTCTTGGCCCGACGAATTCCGACCGACGGGACTCCGTGGATCATGAAAGGAAGCTCTTATCTCTCCTCTTTCTCTCTTCTCTCACTCTCGCGTGAACCAGCAGTAGAAAATGTGATTTTTTATCCTAGTTTCCCATTTTTGTTTATGTTTAAGACATGGCCCACGTCGCGCCACATGTCCAAACTTACTCGGGGTCGATTCTAGTGGCGATTTATTTTTGTCTCGGTTCAAGTTGAAATCATATTCCATAGACTTAACTCAAGTTATTTCTAACCCAGAGATTTTCATAAAGATCTAACAAGGAAATTATCCATTTCATTTCTAAAGATGCAACATGGAAAGATGTTTAATGTTCAACAAAGAGTTTCTACCGTTTAGCCTTAAGAGAAGGACTTCTGGCAAAGAAATGCAACCCAGATAAAGGATCTATAGTATCCCTTCATCTTTAGTTCAAGGAATAAGATATCCTTAGGGTTGGTTTCTATTTTACTTATTTTCTCTTTAATAGCCTACATAAAATGGAGGAAAATGAGTTTCATTAAGAAAAATTTGTTCCCTTAATTTTACTTTTTTCTCATGCGTCATAGGAGTTTTTGATCAATTTTAATATTTATCTCATTGTTTTTCTAACAGCGCTTGAAAAAAAATTGAAACGACTAAAAATTGCTTCTCATTAAATGCTTTCTTTTCTTTTTTTATTGCAAAAAAAAATTATTTTTCAAAACATATTTTCCTCTTTCTCTCTCTAATTTGTCTTGTCCACTAATTATAGTGTAATGAAGTATATATTGTCTATCTATCCTTGATTTATACTGATTATAGTATAAAATTATTGGAATAGTTTTAGGTAAATATTTGGTTACAATCAAAGAACTCTTATGCATCATGCCCATGGTATTGTTTATATTTTAAGGAACTACTTCATAAGAATGTTTTCTTCTAAGTTCCTTAGAAGCTAATGATCATTTCTTGCCAAACAATAATTCATGTTAGCATTTGGGTAAATTTACTTCAAGAACTTCTTACATTTTATTTCTTTTAAAAAAATGCTTAATAAATAATGAAGGACTAATTATTTACAATTGGATTGTTTTTTCTTACTGATATAGAAAGTCATTTAATATTTAGTAAAAATTTTATAATATTAATGTTTTCCCTTTAAAACCTTCTATCCCCAAGTCTAAAAGAGAGAGGAACATAAGGAAACCTCAACATGATAGTATACCATAAATATACTATAAGGTGCATTTCTTTTTAGATGGAAGAAATCAACCTCTTGGCAGCCTTAACCATAATTTGTATCTCTTTTAGGAGGGGAATTAATCATCCTCTCGATAACATTTCCCCCTTCATCTACAAAGATGACAAATGACAGTGGGCGCGGGTTGGTGGCTCCCATCCGTATTTAATTTATAACATGCCATAACCGTTCACTTTTTATTGGGAGGAAGGATTTCTTAATTTTGCTTGTTTCCCTAGGTCATGGTTTTAAATCAATTTTAATATTAATCCCATTGTTTTTGCATTAGAGTTTGAAGAAAAAAAATTAGAAACAACTAAAACTTGCTTCTCATAAAATGCTTTGTTTTCCATTTTTATTACAAAACATTTTTCTTTTTCAAAACATATTTTCCTCCCTTTCGCTCTCTCCACTTGGTCTTGGCCACTAATTATAGTACAAATTTTTTGAACAGTTTTAGTTATACATTTGGTTTCAATCAAAGAACTCATAAGCATCATGCCCATGAAATTCGCTTATATTTTAAGAACTACTTTGTAAAATTGTTTCTATGTTCCTTAGAAGCTAAATGATAATTTCTTGCCAAACAATAATTCATTTTTGCATTTGGGTGAATTTACTTCAAGAACTTCTTACATATTTTTTTGGTTAAAAAATGCTTAATAAATAATGAAGCTAAATTTATTTACAATTGAATTGTTTGTTTTCTTACACATATATAGAAAGTCACATTTAATATTCAGTAAAAATTTTATACTATTAATGTTTTCTCTTTAAAAAATCTTTATATCAAATCTAAATGAGACATAGAATATAGAATCATTATGGAAGACATATACTACATATACATAATATAAATATAATAAAAGGGGCATTTATTTCTAGAAGGAAGAAATCAACCGCTTGGTAGCCGGCCCAAACCCTAATTTGTATCTCTTTTTGAAGGGGACGCAATCATCCTCTTGATACCATTTCCCCTTACGTCTACAAATATGACAAAGTGGCAGCTGTAATGCCTAGGAAGACGACGAAGACAATGAAAATAATGTGATGATGACATTTCATTGGTTCAGTGATTTACATAGTAATCTTTCACACCAGACATTTTCATTTCTAATATATTTATGAATGTAAAACAATCTTGTTATCCAACATAATTCTAATGGTGTTCAATTCTTGTTTGTTGTTATAGATTTGAAGAAAGGATGATGCAAGTGGAAGTGTAAGTATGAAATATAATTTGTGCTTACCTATTTCTAGAGTGAGATTATTGTTGTAGATATCATGCCCCATTAATCCATGTGCATTTGGTTCAGCCTCAGAACTCTTAAGCATTTCCTACCCCTGTGGGGGTGTCTATGGCAGCGGTGGAATGAGCTGTTCTTCTTTGGTAGGAATGGGGAAGAGACCTCACCGGCCACCAGCAGTTTCGGAGCCAGGGCTTCTTCCCTTTTGCGCAAGGGTGAAGTGAGGAGGTATCTTCCTCCGCCGCCTCATCTTAGCCGGTCTCTTCCGTCGACTGATCATCTGCATAACTCTGATCACTCACAGTACGACCTCCATCTTCTTACATTTCCTCTTCTTCCTCGAATGATTCCACGAGAGAAGCCCCCTCCCTACTCAGCATCAGCCTTTGCCTTTGCTTGATGTCTTCTGATGTGGGCCATTACTGCAAATGTCTGACATATATAAAGCTGCTTCGTGAAATAAACTCTTCCCCCTTTCTCAAAATTTCTTAACATCCTTATTCTCATTCCTTTCGAGACATCACTGCACAACCAACAAAAACAGAGCAGAAGATGAATTAAGTGTTTTCTCCATTATCACAAAAAAAAAAAAGAAAAAAAAAAGGGGAATACAATTTAGTGTTCTTTCTTAAAACAATTATTGTAAATAATTTAATTAGCTCAATGTGTTTTGGCAAAAAAAAAAAAAAAAGGAATCAAAAGTTACATGTTTGTTTATTGTTTTTTAAAACTGTTTTTTTTTTTTTTTTGTTCTGAAACCCTATTTTTTTTCCTTTTGTTTAGAAGGATCTACAAATGGAATCAAGATTAGTTCCATTACTAATTCAAGACTTCTAGATATGAATAGTTAGTTGTTAAAGTACCTAGAAACCCAAATGCTTTTTTCTTTAGAAGGATCTATATGCAGGTATTTCCTTCAAAATATTTTATGTATAGAATCAAGATGGACATTGAAAAGTTAATTTGTTAAAAGATCTAGAAACCCTAATTTTTTTTTTTTTTTTTTTTTGTTATAGGGTTTATGTTCAGGTATTTCCTTCAGTTCTTTATCGTATGGCATCAAGATGAATTCCATTACTAATCCAAGATTTCTAGATATGAATGAGAGCATAAATTGTTTCTTGGAGAATGTGTTATTTTGTTTTCTTACATAGCAAGGCCCAATTTGTTTGAACTGTTTTTTTTTTTTTTTTTTTTATACATTTTCTTCAAACATGATATTATCTCATGAATTGAGTTTAAAAATAGAAAAAGTGAAAATATATAAATTTAATTTTTTTTTATCTAAAAAGTTTTGAGCGTTTAGCTAAGGTCCAAAGAAGGAGGAAAAACCTCAAAACCCCGAATCTTGTCCAAAGGCCTCTTTACATCCAAACATAGTATCTCCCTCTTGTGGAAGGAGAAGGGAGAAAACAACCTCTTGGCAATCCAAACCCTAATTTCCTGGCTTTCATTCTTTTTATTATTTTAAGTAATGTAGATACTAGTGAGAGAAAGCCCAGTTCCCAAAGAATATCATAAAACTTAGGTTTGCAAAGATGACTAGTGAACATGAGAGTGTGGATGATGATGATGATGACAGTCATGAAAATGAAGATGATAGTGTTGATTGGATCAGTAATTTACCATAGTAATCCTTCACATATAACTATTTATGTTCTCAATTATTTACTTATTTCATATTCTGGAAAATGATCCCCTGCGATGTTGGATTCTTGTTTGTTGTCACAGATTGGTAAAGGGTAGGACTGTTCGAAGTGTAAGTGTAAAGTTTGCTTTTTCCCCACCTATACCTTATTTGCTTTTCTGACCTATTATAGAGGTAACGGCTTTGGATTTAAAGCCCCAAACTAATGGAATGTTAGTGTTGTTCACTATATCTTCTGTTGAAGTGAAACACGGATCTAAAAAGTATTGTTTTTAGAGGATCTAGAAGCCACCTATGTTTTTTCCCAAAAGATCTTGAAATGCCAGGCCTACTCTTTTCCCAGAAATGATCCATATAGCTAGCAGTTGAATTTTAGTATACTTATGAAGCTAAGATGAATTTATCACTATTTCAAGACATTGACAAGTTAGTACTTAAGAGTATCAAAGAGACCTTAATTTACCCCTAATAAGGTGTATCCATAATTAAAATTTGAGTGCTATGTGATTTGATTTAATCACAATTAATACTTCAAGACGTTCACGTATCCATAATTAACATTTTTCTTTTTCAAAACATATTTTCCTCCCTTTCTCTCTCTCTCTCTAATTGGTCTTGGCCACTAATTATAGTATAAACTAATTATAGCATAAATTTTTTGAACAGTTATATATTTGGTTTCAATCAAAGAACTCATAAGCACCATGCCCATGAAATTTGCTTATATTTTAAGAACTACTTCGTAAAATTGTTTCTATGTTCCTTAGAAGCTAAATGATCATTTCTTGCCAAACAATAATTCATGTTTGCATTTGGGTAAATTTACCTCAAGAACTTCTTACATATTTTTTTGGTAAAAAATGTACAATAAATAAAAGCACAAAATTTATTTACAATTGAATTGTTTTTTTTTCTTACATATATAGAAAGTCATTTAATATTTAGTAAAAAATTTATACTATTACTGTTTTCTCTTTAAAATCTTCTATCCAAAAGTCCAAGAGGGTAAGAAACCTCAAACCTAATATTATAGAAAAGACATATAGTATATGTAATATAAATATAATATAAAGGGCATTTCTTTTAGAGAAGAAATCAACCTCTTGGTAGCCGGCCCTAACCCTAATTTGGAGGTTTTTTTGGACGGGAAGCAATCATCCTCTTGATACCATTTCCTCTTCTGTCTGCAAAGATGACAAGTGACTGTGGTAATGCCGATGAAGGCGAGAAGTACAGACAACTCTGTGATGATGACATTCCATTGGTTCAGTGATTTACCATAGTAATCTTTCACACAAGACTTTTTCATTTCTAAGATATTTATGAATCTAAGACAACCTTATTATCGAACATAATTCTAATGGTGTTCAATTCTTGTTTGTTGTTACAGATTTGAAGAAAGGATGATGCAAGTGGAAGTGTAAGTATGGAATTTGATTTGTGCTTACCTATTTCTAGAGTGAGATTATTGCTGTAGATATTATGCCCCATTAATCCATGTGCATTTGGTTCAGCCTCATAACGCTTAAGCATTTCTTGCCACTGTGTGGAGTGTCTGTGGCAGCGGCCCGGACTGAACTGCTCTTCTTTGGTGGGAACTAGGAAGAGACCCGCCGCCAGCAATTTGGGAGCCAGGGCTTCTTCCCTTTTGCGTAAGGGTGAAGTGAGGGTATTTTCCTCCGCCGCCTCATCTTTGCCGGTCTCTTCCGTTGACTGATCATCTTCATAACTCCGATCACTCACAGCACTACCTCCATCTTCATACATTTCTTCTTCTTTCTCAAATGATTCCTCAAGAGCAGCCACCTCCTTCTTCTCAGCTTCCAGCCTATGCCTTTGCTGCTGATGTCTTCTGGTGTGGACATACTGCCAAATGTCCGACATATATAAAGCTGCTTCGTGAAATAAAACTCTGCCCCTTTCTCAAGAATTCATAACATCATATTCTCATTCATAAGACATCTTGACAAAAAAAGAGCATAGATGATCAGTGTTTTCTCATATCTTTAAAAGGAAAGAACTGTTTCATTCTTTCTTAATGATGCATTATAAATCTGTTCAGGTATTATCTGTTTCTGGCAAAGATAAAATTACATGTTTTGTTTTATAGTTTTGAAAGCTGTTTTTTTTTTTTTTTTTTGTTCTGAAACCCTATTTTTTCCTTTTGTTTAGAGGATATGTCCAGGTATTCCCTTCACTATTTTACATGGAATCAATTAGTTCATTACTTTTTTTAATTCAAGACTTCTAGATATGAATAGTTGGTTGTTAAAATACCTAGAAACCCAAATGCTTTTTTCTTTTAGAAGGATCTATATGCAGGTATTTCCTTCAATATTTTATGTATAGAATCAAGATGGACATTGAAAAGTTAATTTGTTAAAAGATCTAGAAACCCTAATTTTCTTTTGTTATAAGGGTTTATGTTCAGGTATTTCCTTCACTTCTTTACATATGGCATCAATATGAATTCCATTACTAATCCAAGATTTCTAGATATGAATGAAAGCTTCAAATATTTTTTCTTGGAAATGTGTTATTTTGTTTCTTACATAGCAAGGCCCAATTTGTTTGAACTGTTTTTTTTATTTAGTTTTTTTCCATTTTCAAAAAACTATAAACATGGTACTATCTCATGAATTGAGTTTAAAAAATAGAAAAAGTGAAAATATAAATTTAATTTTTTATCTAAAGTTTTGGCGTTTAGCTAAGCTCGAAAGAAAGAAGGAGGAAAAACCTCAAAACCGAATCTTTTCAAAGGCCTCTTTACATCAAACCCTAGTTTCTCCCTCTTGTGGAAGGAGAAGGGAGAAATCAACCTCGTGGCAATCCAAACCCTAATTTCTCGGCTTTCATTCTTTTTATTATTTTAAGTAATGTAGATACTAGTGAGAGAAAGTCAGTCCCCAAAGAATATCATAAAAGTTAGGTTTGCAAAGATGACTAGTGAACATGAGAGTGTGGATGATGATGATGATGACAGTCATGAAAATGAAGATGATATTAGTTGATTGGATCGATGTTTACCATAGTGTCCAGGTCACATATAACTATTATGTTCTCAATTATGTACCTATTTCAGGGTGAAATTTAGTATTCACTTGAAAATGATCCTAACGATGTTGGATTCTTGTTTTGTTGTCACAGATTGGTAAAAGTGGAAGTGTAAAGTTTGTTTGAAATAAACCTGGCGAATATTCCCTTGTTGATTAACTGTTAAGGAGTCAATAAAATGCAGCCAAGAAAAATAATATGCCAAGGAGATAATCACAAAAAAAACAGAGAGAATTTTTAACGTGGAAAACCTCCCCAAAGTGAGGAAGAGGAAAAACCACGGGACCTTTGTCGGAGTCCACCCCGAATATCCACTATAATAATTTGGGTACAAAGCCTAATTCTAAACTAGGTTCAACACCTAGTTTCAACCTGTCGAGAAAGATGCACTTCAAAGATCCCCAAAAAAATGAAATCATCTAAATATAGTGTGAATAAAAATAATAGGCAAATCTATCCTCAATCAAAGGCAGTTGATGAAGATCTCTCACCGCGTCCTCCCGAATACGATCTGAATAAGAAAACCTTTATGTAAAGTATACCCAAAAGCGAATTATCTGTTTGCCTCTTTCTCTTTACTTAGCTAGTTATCGGCCGTCTTTTTTTTTTCTGCTGCAAGAACTCTTGCTGAATTTTTTTTTCTCTTGCACGAACCACCCTCTGCTCACACGCCTCGGGTTTTATAATAAGAGCACATGGGTGCATGCCTAATGGGCTTAAAGAAAAATGGGTTGCCCTAAATTTGGGCTGGACCACATTGCAATCCCTCCAGCCCAACATAAGGGAGATTACACTCTAACATCTCGGTTAGAGTCCGTCTTGTTGACCGAGCCTGGCCCGAAGCTTCTCTCTGGTAACAACTTTGTCATCATATCGGAGGATTAAAATGCATTGTGAATCTTCTTAAGCTTCATAAGCTCTTTTCCAATGACATCTCGTAACCAATGATATCTACATCAATGTGCTTTGTAAATGAGTACGAAGTATTCTTGCTTTCAAAGTCCACTATCCTCGGCTATGCAAAACACAACATACTCATCTTGCATCAAACCCGGTACTCTTGGACAAATCTCTTCATCCATATCACTCTTTTCTTTACTTAGTTAACACTATATATTCTACCTCAGTAGTAGACAAAGTGACACACTTCTGTAACTTAGACTGCCATGAAACATCCCAGTAAAGTGAATAAAAACTCCGTGAGCTTTCTGCAAAGGTCACCTGCCATATCAGCATCTGTAAAACCTTCTAACATTGGTTTTGAACACCCAAAACTCAAACACAATTTTGAAGTACCCCTCAAATATTTGAAGATCCATTTCTTTTGCTTTGAAATGCTCCTTTCTGGATTTGAGAGGAAATCTATATGTCTTGCGGCATGTGCGATATCGGGGCCTTGTCACGAGCCATACAATACATAAGACTACCCAACTGGCGAGGAGTAAGGGACGAGAGGCCATCTTTTCCTTTTCATCTGTTGTAGTAGGGCATAATACTAAGCTTAAAGTGATTGGCTAGAGGTGTCTTCTTGACTTATCTTTCATATTGAACCTTTCGGCACACGTTCAACATATTTTCTTGTGACAACCCGACTTCTTTTTGCCTTTCTATCAGAGTAATTCGCATACCCAGTGACGGGCCACAGTCCTTCATGTCAAAGGACTTGAGCAACCCTCTCTTTCAACTTGCCAATCAATTTTGAATCATTCCCATATTAACATATCATCAACATAAAGTAAAAAGAATAATGAAGTTACCATCTGTAGCTTCTCAAATAAACACAATGATCTGTATCTGTCCTCTTATACTCGTGGCTCACCATAGTTTTATCTCTCCCAAAATGTCCAACTAAACCACTTGCATGAATTTCCCAAATTAATAAATCCCTAAATGATGTCAAATGTATGCACAATTTAGTCACTTTAAACAAATAACCATTTTAAACAAGAGTCCATACTTATGGCCCAGTTCTTGTAACGCCCCAAAAATACCTAGAAGTTTATAATAATTTTATTATATATTCCGGGTATGAATTGAGCCAAACTTGGTTTCTAGAAAGCGATAAATTGTGAAATGTGAAATGAATATGTGAGCATTTGATTTAATGTTACTGTGCTAAAATGAAATTAGCAAATTTGGAATTGGTAAAATGAGGACTAGGGTCAAGAATAGAATAAACTTAAATGCAAAAAAGTGAATTAAATGATAAATGAAAGGTAAAATGAATACCAAAAGGAGAAATGAGTAATGGAGATTTGTCTGTAAGCGAACATGGTCTTACACTTAAAATGAGAAATAAGACCAAATGTGATGTGAGCACATTTGTGCATTTTTAGGAGCAAAAAACGTTTTTTGAGAGAGAGGAGAGGAGAAAAGCTAGGGTTTTTGGAGGAGAAGAGAGTTGTTGTGTAAATCCTTCCATTTGTTCGAATCTTGAGGAAGAAGGAAAGGTTAGGGCTTCAAGTGCGAGGGATTTAAGGTATGAACCTAAACCACACAAAGTTGTGTTGATGTTTGGGTTAGCCTAACATCCATCCATGGGTTTGCTCATGGTTGGTTCCAGAAGTGATATTAGGATGTTATTGGGAGTGATTCTCATGTTTTGTTTGGAATTTTGAGGATTTTTGGAGGGAGCTCGCAAAAAATATGAGGCTTGGAAAATCTAGGAAAATCGGGCTCCTACGCCGCGGGGTAGCAAACCAGCGGCTGCAGGCGTGAACTGCATAATGCATGGGATACCCTCGTCGCGAAGAGGCCGAGGTGCCAAAATGGCACCCCTCGGGTTTGCTACGCCGTGGCAAAGGCCTATGCCGTAGCGTAGTGCTCTGTAGCGGCGTAGATCTTATTCCCGCAACCAGACAATTTTTGGATTTTGTTTTTACGAACACCTCGTATTCATTGCACCGATAGTTTAAGGACCCAATAAATGATTAATGGGGGTTGAAATAAGGATAAAACTAAATGAAAAATAGTTAGTCTTTGGGGCGGACTTATTGTCTTAACCCCAGGGGTAGCAGACTAATTGTCATTCACTAAAAATGTATAATAATTGTTTATCGACTAAGAGTGGCATAATTGTTATTGACTAGGGACGGGTGAGGATCACCTAACCTAGGACCGAGATCGAAGGGAAGGAAATAAGAGTCGACAACTTTGGTTAGTTCTTTGGACCTTTATGTTGATTCAAGTATTGTTAGTGCTTTGTTCATCGTAATCATATTCGGATTTCAAGTGTTTTGTTGGTTTGCAAATAAATCTAAAATGATTGTATGGAGTATGCATATCCCTGAAATGTTATTACGAAAGTGCATATTGATTTTAAAATGTGATATTTGAAATGTCTGACAATTAATTGCATGTGAGTGATTAATTGAATTGTAAACAAATTGGTCAATTCTTAACATCTTGAATTGAATCAATATCTTGAGCGATAACATGGTAGGATGCCAATTGCCATCCGATCCCGAGGCAAACAGAAATTGTTCAATGTCCCACATGGCGGGATGCACCAATCGGCATCTGTCATGATGGTGTATGGCATTGTTAAAATGTCCCACTTGGCGGGATGCACCAATCGGCATCTATCATGATGACGTATGGTATTTTTAAATGACCACATGGTGGGGTGCACCAATCGGCATCCATCATGATGGGAGACTGAAATTGTTAAATGTGTAAGCACATTACCGAATGACAAAAAATATGAGATTCACCGAATGAAATCCGTCATGAATGTGAATTGTATAAACAAAGTGAAATAACAAACTTTGATGAGTGTAAATGGGATTTGTAAACTAAATACATCCTTGGGAGTATATGTTTGAATCTCATGATTTGAGTTAGAAATAAGTGAAAGCATGTGAAAATGCATATTTTGATATGATCAATGATTTGTAAAGTGAAAGCATATGAAAAGGAATAAGCATGAGTATAGTTTGATAGAAAAGGCATGGTTTTATGATAAATGCATGTCGTGTTAACTAAAAATTTGAATAGAATTGTATAGAACCACTAAGCATGAAAATGCTTAGCGTGTAGTTTTTATCTATTCCACGAGGCTTGAGTAAGCATGAAAGAGCCTTGGTCGAAGCGCGAGTCATAGAAAGTTGCGGCGTATGAGTATATACCTCGTCATATGCATATCATTTCTATTGAACATGTGATATGTTGTGAACAAAGGAGTTAATATCTGAAATAGTGTTCTGTTTATCATTTGTAAAGGCACGGTACGCCTTTTTTAAACGTATTGTATAAAAGTAAATGTTTATGGGCTTACCTTTTGAAAGCGACTTAAATTATGGTGAAAACTCTAAAATGAAATGACACAAATAAAATGTTTTGATGAGATAAATGAAACAATGTCGGAGTAAACCAGGCTGCGGTTCCAGATTAAGCCATTCGGTGGGCCGTGGATTCGGTCGCGACACTTTTGAAAAAAAGTAAATAAAAATAATTAAATGAGCATCCCGGAACCAGTTCGGATCGCGATCAGGGTCAGGCCCAGGAAGGGGTGCTACGAGTTACCATTACTAACCTCATAATAAATAATACCAAAGTCAAGGACATGCGATACTCATTTTTAATCTATCAAACTAATGACACTTGAACACTCATACGATGAAGTGTAACAGTGTCGACTAAGTGCATAATAAAAACCGTTTCCAATACCGGCCGCGATGATTAATCACAAGAGAATATTCATTCAAAAATTCAACCCACTTAGTATGTTGAGCATTCAATTTTTTTTGTGAGTTTAAATATCTTAAAGATTGGTGGTCAGAGAACAACACACAAATTCGAGTGAGTAACTCATCCAACCTCCAAAAGCGAAGACTACGTACTATAGCATAAAACTCTTTATCATATGTAGGAATATAGATCTTTTAGAATCATTGAGTTTTCACTAAAAGAAAGTTATAGGGTGGCAGCCTTCTTGACTTAAGACACCGCAATACCTACACCCTGATGTATCTGGCAACCTCAAAAACTTTAGTAAAATCGGGATATGTAACACCCCAAATTACTATACCTAGTAGTTTAATACATGTTTAGGGTATAATATAAGTAAAATTTGCATTTTAGAATTTAAGTGCTTTAAAAGTGAAAAAGGATAAAGTCGGGATTAATATATAAGCCAAGGATAAATTGGTAATTTGACATTAAGGACCCAAGGTCATAACACAAGAGGATTACATGGTAAGTTAGAAATTTAATAAGTTAGTTTGCAAAGAAAATGAAAATGAATAACCAAATAGCAAAAATGGGCATTATTTCAATTTGGAAAAGACCAAACATGGTCTTAGAGAGAAAGGAGATTGTTCTCTCATTTTGGGCTAGGGTTCACACAGTGGAGAAGAGAAAAAAAGAAAAAGAAGAAGGAAAAAGGAAGAAGAGAAGAAGAAGAAAATCCTGGTTTGGAAATTTCTTATGTGATGTTTGGAACTTTTGTTTGGAAACCATATGTGTATGTGATGTTTGGAATTTTTGTATGGAATTACCATAAATCTCTCTTTGTCTAAGTTGTGTAGGAAAAATCATATTAGAAGTGTTTTTGGTTGGTCTAAGATGAGTTTTGGTTGAGTCGGATTTGGTTTGGAAGGAAATTTTCGGTGAAAAGAGCTGTCGGCCATCTACGCATCTTGCTTGACACCCCTAGGCCTAGGCATAGGAGTGCACGCCTAGGTGTGGAGCTTCGCCTAGGCGGAGGTCACTACGCTGGGCGAACCCGAGGCCAAGTTTCTAAATTTTTTGGTCCGCTTAGGCGTAGCAATACTCCGCCTAGGCAAACCTCTCCACCTAGGCGTAGCATTGCTTCGCCGAGGCATACCTGCAAGCCATGTTTTGGTTCCTCTCTTCCGTTAATTCTAACAATTATCCATTGGATTAATGAGTATCCTAATAAGTGAATGAAATGGTTCATAAGTATAAAATTTATATGAAAAATGCTATGTACCACGCTTCGCTTCACCTCGGCGATCCCGTCGTTGGGCAAACATGGTTTCTTGCCCTCATATGCTAATGGGATTAAGAATGATATAACAAGTCTGGCTTATATAATCATATACTTTTAGCAAAGATCGAATAGTGAATGAATAGACACATCTTTGATCAGTGCTTCAGCACTCCTGCTAGTGCTACAACACTTCTGTTACGTGGGTAGACATGTCTCTAATCAATGCTTTGGCACTCTTGCTAGTGCTACGACACTTCTGTTATGTGGGCAGACACGTCTCTGTTTAGTACTGTACCATACCTTTGAGTACCTATTATTGTTTGTGCCTATCATTCATTATTCTTGGTCTATCGTAAATACTTATATATTTGTCTATCTGAATAATATGACTATGCAAACATTTATATGATAAGAATTTGAATGAACAGTAAATTATAAGAAATCAGGTCAGTTTTGTAATGTACCTACGGGTACCTTCTGTACAAGATCTCTGTTATGAACTCCTACGGAAGATATGAAATTCCATTATAAGAGTTATGTTAAATGTATCCTATAATTATGGACCACTCCTAGTGGTCATAACTGTTATCTGTTTCCCACTAAGCTATAAGCTTAGCACGAGTGTTTATCCGTGTAGGTACTGAAGAGGACATCCATGGCATTCTGCATCAGCCAAGGCTAACACAACAATAGAAGTCCACCTGATGTAGGTTTTTGTCTTTGTTTTGTAATATAAATGTAACATTTTTGTAATAGTGGACTTTGCATAAGTACAAGTAAATGGGACTCAGACATGTATATGTACAGGACATTTTAAACACCACTACGATGGTAGTTTTACAAGTTATATTATGATATATGGATTTGTTTATTGAAATGGGCCTGATTTCAGAATGTAAAATAAAGGTCTTAGTCAGGTGCTTTCTCTTAGGTGGGGGTAGGGGCGTGACGGGATATCTCAAAACTGGTGCCTCAGTCATTCTGATCTTAATTTCTCTGAATGCCTGGCTAGCAACATTAGACCATTGAAACTCCTTATATTTTTAAACATTTAGTGATAGAAGTCATAATAGTGCTAAATCCTCTTATAAATCTCCTGTAGAAAGAAGCTAAACCATGAAAACTACGAGTCTCAGTGATAGATTGTGGTTCAGGTTACTCCCTAATAACTCTAACCTTTTCGGGATCAGCTGACATGCCATGTTCAGACATAAAAAAGCCTAAGAAAAGCACATGTGGTTGCATAAAAGAACACTTCTTAAGGTTAACATAAAACTTGGCCTCTCAAAGAGTGAGAAAAACCTGTCGAAGGTGTGCTAAATTTTCTTCTTTGGATTGACTATATATCAATATGTCATCAAAGTATACCACTAGAAATTTACCAATGAGAGGTTGTAGGACATGGGTCATAACTCTCATGAAAGTACTAGGAGCATTAAGCCAAATGCATGACTAACCACTCGAACAAACCATCTTATGTTTTTTAAATGCGGTTTTCCACTCATCTCATAGCCCTAGCAAGGAATTTGATGATAACCACTACGCAAATCTATCTTAGAACCAGCTAGAACCAGCTAATAGATCCAACATATCCTCAAGGTGAGGGATGGGAAATCTATATTGATTGTGATCTTATTGATGGCTACACTATCCACACATTCTCGAATCCATATTTCTTAGGTGTCGACAAAGCTAGCCTTTGCATAAGGACTAAGGGCATGCTAACAAATCCTCTTCTAAAGAAGTCCTTCTACTTCCTTCAACTCCTCTCTCTCTTTAGGATTCATCCTATAATGTGGAAGGTTAGACAGTGAGAACTTGGAACTAAATCATAGCATTTTGATATCTCTTAAAGGTGGCGGATTCGCTCTAGGCAGCTCATCGGGCACCATATCAACAAAATGATCTAGCAAATTCTTCACTTCCAAAGGAACATCGACAATCGAAGAATCAGAGGGAACTTCTTTTGCCACTAATTCTAAGCACATACTAGTCTCACATCCCTCTCTCTCAAACTTCTTACATTTTAAAATATGCAAATTCCTTTCAGGAACTTTAGAGATGTCACGTTTACCATTGCAATCTTTAGGCTTAGCAGGTCTCAAAATCATGTTCTTACCCTTGTACTTAAATGAATAAATGTTATCTTTACCAAAATTGGTAATATTAAGATCATAAAGCTAAGGGAGACCTAAAAGAACATAGACAACATCCATGGGTAGCACCTCACAATAGATTTCATCCTTATAATCCCCCATTTGAATAGAGACTAGACATCTTTGAGTGAAAGACAAAGTATAGTCATTCACCCAAATTACTCTAAAAGGATTTGGATGTGGTTCTACTTTCAAGTTTAACAATTTCGCGACATCCTTAGAAACCACATTAATTAGACACCCTGTAATCACTAACTTACATTTCTTATCTCCACTCTGTATGACTGTGTGAAAAATACTAGTACGCTTCCAATGATCATTATCTACAGTTGTGGATAGCACACATCGAACCACACTAACACACGCTTCATCATCACAATCTTCATGAAGATCATCTTCATCACCAGAATAATCTAAACGATCAACAATTTAGTCTTTGGAAATCCTCCCGAACTACTCTGTTCAACATTTAATGTCAATGCGTTAGGGACAACGAGGCGCAATATGGCCTTGATGACAATTATGACCAGACAACCGATGAATTACTAGTCTTGGGCTGATAGGGCTTAATAGGAAGAGAATTATGCAAACTAGACTCTTGGCTCCTAATGTTGTGGGCTGATATTCTTGTTGATGACATGGTGTGACTTGGGATGACTGTGTGTGCAAAGGAAGGTCATTGACTTCTTGACTTGTAAAGGCTTTTGATATGCATCATCTACAGTGTGTGGAGCATGCAATTTAACCATCTTTTGAATGTCGAACCTGAGACCATTAACAAAATGAGTCTGAATGAAAATTAGTCCTTAGCATGGAACTCGTACACCTAAGTTTAGCTTCCTCAAATTTAGCAGAATATTTAGCTACACTAAGAGTCATTTGTTTTAGATTAATCATGGTGGAAAACAATTGACTCTTATATAACGAAGGAATGTACTTTTCTTGCAACTTTGCTTTCAAACCAGCCCATTAGGTGATGGGTGGTTCACCTAGACGAAGCATGTCTTGCAACACATTCTGCCAATACATCTTGGTTGAATTAGTTAATTTCAATTTAGCAAACTGAACCCGTTCACTATCAATCATCTCATACTAATCAAAATATTCCTCAATAAAAACTAACCAATCAGAGAAAGCATTAGGATCCATTATACCATCAAATTCAAGAGCACCAACCTTGACTTTTTTTGTGATGTCCCTTTGAGTTTATCTAATCTCTCTCTATCCTGATCTCTATCCTAATTACCATTAACCCTAGGTTGGTATTGTCGAGGAATGACATCTTCTCTCACCTGATTTGGTGGGTAATTTTGCCTTGGTGCTTGGTAATCTAATGTGAAGCTAACATTCGCAAGTCAAAACCGATCACCTAGGTTGGACTGAAGGTCTCCTGTTACAGGTAACCCCGTGTGAGGTTGAGCAATGGAATTACTACCCAAGTTGATTTTACCTAGATTGTCATGCAAACCATTTTTGAATTCATCATATTGATGTGAACCTCGAAGTTTAAACCCACAATGTGTAGTTGCAGAGCATGTTTCTAGCAGTTTCATCAACATATTCACCTATCCCAATGTTTACCCGGATGTTTTAAGCAGATTTATTGCATGAGTTTGTTGTTCGAGGGGAAGGTTGGCGTTGAGTCAATTGACCACGGTAATTTAAATTACTTATCGATGTAGTGACTGAATCAAATTGGGCTTTATTTGCATCATGGTGACGGGTAATACAGACTAAACTATCATTTAGATCTTAAAATAAAGCTTGTAGTCTTAAGTCAAAATTATTAAGTCTCTTAGTTGGATCTTTTGAGTTAGGTGAAGAAGAAGATGCAACAATATCACTTTTGATGGCTGACATGCTGAGATAGAATCTAAAATTTCACCAAGTAAGGAAATTTATAAACTATATGCTAATGCAACAAACACAAATATAAAAAAATGAAATGTGATTATATATCATAGATTGCATGAGTCAAGAAAGAATAACAAAAAAACAAAAGTATATATATATATATATATATATATTTAATACTCTTTATGCTCTATAAAAGAAACCAGAATCTAAAACAATCGAAGCAAGCCATGCTTTAAATATCACGAATATTAACTGAGTTTTAATACTCTTTATGCTCTATAAAAGAAACCAGAATCTAAAACAATCAAACAAAATATGCTTAAATATCACGAATATTAACTGAGTTTTCAAAGTAAAAAAAAATATACCTCGTCGAAGAACCTTTAGGACGCCTACAATTCCTTAGTGAGGTTGTAAGGGAATCAAAGAAAGTGTGCAATTCGTGGATGAGGGCAATCAAGAACAACAAGCAGGCTGTTGGTTGATGATCCGGCCACCGACGACATGATCTCCTGGAGCGAAAACGGCAAAACCTTCGTGTTTGGGATCCTGCTGTTGTTTCTAGTGGGATTTTTTTTTGTCGTCACTCTTTCTATTGTGAGGTTGTATCTTGGTTGAGCTTATGTTGGGAATCGATTGCTAAGTGCCACTGTTAAATATGAAAAGATAGGATGGTATGATGGACGGGTAATCTGATACAAGAAAATATACCCCGTTAAAGAACCTTTAAGACGCCTACAATTTCTTAGTGAGATTGTAGGGGAATCAAAGAAAGTGTGCAATTCGTGGATGAGGGCAATCAAAAGTCCTGTAGTGGAGAACAACATCTGAAGCAAAGGAAGAGCGTTAGTTTGAGACAACAAGCAGGTTGTTGGTTGATGATCCGGCCACCGACAACGTGATCTCCTGGAGCGAAAGCGGCAACACCTTCATCGTTTGGGATCCTGCGGCTGTTTCTGTAAGACCCGAGAAATTCCAATTTCTGGAAAAATGGCAAAATCGTAATTTCGATTACAAAATTGTAATTTCGGTTAAAAATCCGCAATTTATTCTCTAGATCTCGGATGATGAAACAGATTTCATCGTTGGAATCGTCTCGCGAAATCTAGTTAGCACGAAAAAAATTACGTCGATTAGAGAGCGATGCAGTCGACACGTTTTTGAGCATCCTTTGTTCGGTCTTGAAGTAAGAAAGAAGCGATTTTTTGATGCTATGAAAGTCACATATAACACGTACTCATGTGCCATGAGTGGTATGAGTAGAGAAATGATAAAAATGGACGGCCGAGATAGTGCCGAATGTCAAAACTGGGAAATGAAAGGACATAATGGTCATTTTGGAAGTTTTTAAGTCACTAGAAGACAAAATAGGAATAGTGACTTGTCTTCTTCATTAAGCCAAGAGGAGAAAACGTGGGAAAGGGGGAAAATAGATCCAGGAGCTGATTTTCTTAAGTTCTAGTGAGAGAGAGTCTTCCTTCTCTCTAGAAATACGGACGATCCGACCGTCGGCAGTTTTCGGGACAAGAAGGAAAGCTGCTCTCCGCGGAAAGGGCAACGCGTAGGTACCGGATTTAAGGAGTTTAGACAAACTCTTTGAGGTAGGAGTTTCTCCCTACTTGGGTTTTATTATTTTTTTAAGTACCATGTAAATGTTTCGGTTGGTTGAGGCCTTGAACGGCCGTTTGATCGGTTCTAAACCTTGGAACCGAAATGTTTGGATTTGAGACCCACGAACAGTCCGTATCAGTTCTACGGACTGTTTGGGTTAAATGTGTGATGAATGGTTCCGCCGTCATGTTGGTTTGATTGGTCGGAAATGGCCGAAATGTCACGGGTTGAAAGGTGAGCCCAGATAATTTGTGTTTGATAGGAGCAGGTGAAAGCCGAGGGTTTCTTGTTCACGCGACTAAGCTTCACCGTAAAAAATTGTGAAAATATGTGTTTAGTCCAAGTAATTCAATCGAATTGCTTGTGTTTGATCATTAGCCCAAGTGAGCTAATTTTGATGTTTTGAAATGAGAATTACATAACATGATTGTGTGATTTAATTTTATGTGAATATTCATGTTTATATAATTGCATGTGGATTAGGCGTGGAATTGGCATATCCATTCCATATGCACGGGAACACCCTAGGAATATGGGAGTGAGTGCATGAAGAGGTGAGTCTAGAAAATAGTTCGGAGGTAGTATAAAAATGTTAATTATCGGAGGCTAGTAATTATAAAAATATCAGTACGTCGGAGCGGCTTGATTATTATATATACATCGGAGGGTTGTCCACAAACTAACAAAACAAGAATTCTCATACGAGGCTTAGGCGAGTGTTAGAGAGTCGGTGAGGACTCGGGATCTGAGTTGGTCATGTAGACATTCAAGTAGGATCATGCATTTGCTTGAATGTGTGTTTATTTTGGAGCATTGCATTGCACTTAGGTGGAGAGTAGCCCACTTAGGGCGGTTCACTCTTGACGATAAGCTCACCCGTCGTGGGAATTTATTATTTCAGGTACGGGAGCGTGCGAGGGGACGGCTCATCCTAGAGGTCGCTTTAGAAGAAAGCCGGATTGTGGCTTTGGATTTGATGATGTTCTGTGTATTGGGGTCAGTATTTTAATATATGTTGTATAAGAGTAAAACATTTGAACTCTTAGAACTATTGGATATAGTTGGTATGTTTTATGGGTATTGTAGTATGGGCCCAAGAGGCCGTTTTTATCCATAATTGTATCGTTGTGATTATATTGGACTGCTTGGGACGGAATTTCATGCGAGTGCGTGTTTGGAGTAGGCTGCGTCTGAGGAGACTACTGCGGGTTTTACCGAAAGTGAGGCGTCGGGTAACCCGACATCCACTTGTGATACGCAGGATTAAGGGTAGTCACGCGGACCCCGGGTTTGGGGCGTCACGGCAGTATCGAGCCTAGGTATACGGCTACCTAGGGCTTGAAGGGATTTGGGCTTAGGCCATAGTCTTTGAGGTGTAAGAACATCACCACTAGGTGTGGTTCGATGTTGAGTGTAGGTATGAAATTACCTAGGAAAATCACGGGACAAAACTAGGACACTACATGCACGTGTGTTGATGTGTTTTGTGTGATTTGGTGAATTATTGTGTGTTTGGTGTGCATGACATGTTTCATGTGTGAGATTGTATGTGTGCTTGGTGATTAGCACATGGATGTGTTAGAAAATATTTTAGGAAAATATTTTTGAGTCGTATAGTGTACAAAAGTTTGGAAAGAACAAAGAATAAATTTTAATAAATTTATTTGGGTTAGAATTGAAAGAAAATGATATTTCTAGGGTTTTACAGTGTAAAACTAAAAGAAAATTGAAAGAAAATAAATTTTATAAATTTATTTGAGAGTGGAAAATGAAAATAAAAATAAAAAATTTCTGGACAGTGCTCCAGTTTTTGAACATGAACAAAATGGGTTTATTGGAATTCTGGAAAATTATTCCAGTTTTTGCACAAGGGAAAGGATTATAATTAAATTCTACAAATTTAGGTATGTAATTTTTGTGTCTTCTAGTAGCTGGAAGAAATGAAAAAAATAAAAAAATTTAGTGCAAGGTGCAGAACTTGAAATGGGCTCTTGCCCGTTTGAGCGGAGGTAGGTCTTTGGCGACGCCGCGACGCGGCTAGGCGCGGCGCGCGACGCGCGACCTGGGCTAGATGAGGCGAGGTTGCGACGTTCAGTTGGTGTCGCGACCTGGACTAGAGGGATTGGTGTCGCGACATCCCTTTGGTGTCAGCGACTTTGGGTGATGCGGGCGACTGTTTTGGCGTCCGCGGGAGTACTTGGAACTTCGATGTCGACATCAATTTGATGTCGCGACCTGAGTCTGGCTGCCCAATGGGATTTGGTGTCGCAACCTCGTTGTTGTGGTCGCGACCTATTTTTCCTTGAGGGCGTCGCGACAAGGTTTTGATGTCGCGACATGAACCTTCGACTGTGGGTAGGTTCGGTGTCACGACATCATTTTGGATGTCGCGACAGAGGGGGACTGGAGTGGTGTCGCGACACCATTTTGATGTCGCGACACTGCTAGGAGAAATGGATGTCGCGACATGGGCGGCAGTGGCTAAGCGGGCTTTATGTCGCGACATGAATTGGATGTCGCGACATGGGCGCGTGGCTAGAGGCTGGAAGCGATGTCGCGACATCATTTAATGTCGCGACATGGCGGCCCGGTGTGGGGAGTCGCGACATGGGCCCGACCTGGGCGCTATCTTGAGACCTGCGCGCTGTGGCCCGAGCGCGCGACTGCGAGGTTATGCGCGACACGGGCGTGGTGCGTAGTGGGCCAAGACGGCACAGTGCGATGCCTTTGTTTTGTGCCTTGTTCGAATGCTTTGTTCATGGACCTTTGTTCATGAACACTGTTCACAGGAAAAAAAAAATGAAAATTTCGAAAATAAATTTTTGTTGAAAACAATATTTTAAATGCAAAATTAATTGCCTTGCATTATATGAAAATGCAAGGACAGTAATATGCTCTCTGTGATTCGTGTATGATTAGTGTCTCGGGGCTATGTTTGCTGCCTTAGAATCTTGTATTGAATTTAATTGTCATGTTAATTATGTAGATGGCTAGTAGAGGGCGAGGACGTAGGGTCGTCACGGGGCCTTCAGTCAAGCACCACCGACATTTATTGACCCCGACATTTGATCAGCGAGCCTTTGTAGGGCGTAGGTGTTGCGGTGCCATCGCCGCGAGGCTAGTGTGGCGAGATGGTCGGGGGAGGTCCTAGTAACCTCCCGGATATTTAGAGCGCACCACCCTCAGAGCATTCACGGGAGGAGGAGACCAGGCAGTGACGGACCATTGGTTTATGCAGTCGAAAGCGTCTTGGAGGCTATGGAATCACCTCACGATACGACCGGGATCGAGGTTAGGCTGCATTCGGTACAGAGGGGCGGGCCGGGTGTCATGGTGGAGATGGGTTAAGACTTCCTAGAGACTTAGAGGTTATGACATGGGCGAAGTTTGAGGGCTGTTCATGGGTAGAGTATTTTCCAAAGACTGCGAGGCATGTGACTCGGGAGTTTCTAGGGTGAGCGAGGGTGATGGCCGGTGATGGACTACGTGGCCTAGATTCACGAGGGTTAACAGTTGGCTGATGACTACGTGGCCATAGACTTGGCCAAGGTTAGGAGATTCGAGAATGGGCCCGAGTTGTCTATTCGTGCGGGGTGTGGGATTACGCCTGGGGTGTGGTTTATGGTTAGGGCCCATTTTGTATAGAGAGATGGAGGATGCGCGGAACACTCGAGATGCAAGTGTTAGTGGCAAGAGGAAGGACAGTCAGTCTTCCTCCCGGTTCGGGGGGAAGAGCGAGGGGCCTCTAGTTCAGGGATCTCGAGTCACGGCCATCGGAGCGAGGGAGCAGGCGAAGTTATCGGTGGCAGGGCGAGATGAGTACCACTTAGGCGGGGCAGATGGTGTGTTACCGACTGCTCCAGGCTGAACATGAGCGGGTTGCCCGAGCTGGTCGGGGTTTTGGGCGCCTGATTCTGGTCGATAGCGGGGCGGGAAGGATGCAGTACATTCCTCCGCGGCCGCAGTAAGCCCGAGAAGAGGCGGTCTCGGTTTCGAGGGGCTGCGGGCACCCACATTTCACGGGCGAGAGCCCGAGGCGAGTATGAGCGAGAGGGGCGGGGCTCGCAGGCGGGGACATCGGGGGTCAGGGGGCATGTCTACGCCTGCCGTCACACCGCGGATTTGAGGTCAGCGGATCGACCCGGTTATACGAGGGGAGTACGTTTTGTGCTATCACGCCTATGGGCTAGGTATTTGTTTGATTAAGTGCGTCGCGACCGTTTCATTCTTCGTCGGTGGTGATTGAGTTGGGCTTAGAGGTCGAGACCTTAGAGGAGTCGTTATATGTGAGTTCTTCCCTAGGGATTAGGGCGAGAATAGGGATGATATGTCGAGGTTGCGAGTTAGAGATCTCGGGGACTCTACTCCCACGGTGGACACGAGGATCATGGTTGTGTCGAGTTCGATGTCATCAAGGGATGGGTGTTGATAGCTTACAGGTCGTTATCGATTGTGAGCGTAGGAGGGTTACGCTTTACGCGAGGATGGTACTCGTCACGGTATTTCGGGGGACAAACATGATGTTTTGCAGACGGTATACGAGTCAGTGTCGAGGGGCAGTTAGGCGGGTTGTTATTAAGCCTTACCTTTGGGGGCGAGGAGAGACCAGACTTGGATCTACCTCGAGTAGTGTGCGATTATGTGGATGTTTTTCCAAATGAGCTACCTGGACTGCCTCCACAGAAGGGTAGTAGACTTCGGCATCGAGTTACACCACGGTACTTCTTATCTCTATGACTCCGCCCAGGATAGCGCCGTTGAAGTGCGGAACTTCGAGTCGGCTACGGGGAGCTCTTGAATGAGGTTCGTTAGGCCAGGAAGCACTTCACCGTAGAGCTCAGGTTATTTGCAAGTGAGGCGAGACCCTTCATTTGTGCATTGATTAGATAGTTGAAACGGGGTTCACGATCAAGAATCGGTACCCATTACGAGTGTGATTTGTTTGATCGATTGAGAGGAGCGAATTACACTCCCGAAATAGACCTTCGCCTTTGGTTACCATCGGATGAGAGTTAGGGATACGATATCCCTAAGACAGCGTTTAGGACGTTATGGGCACTTTGAGTTTCTGGTGATGCCCTTCGGATTGAATTCGCCGGCCTTCATGGATCATGCATAGGATATTCCAACCCTATTTAAGGTCGGTTGTCGTAGTCTTCGTAGATGACATCTTGATCTACTCGGTCGAGTGGGAGGCATGGAAGGTATCACTTGAGGATCGTTTCACGGTTGTTGAGAGACCATCGGCTATCGCCAAGTTCGGTAAGTACGAGGTTCGACTGCGAGGGTGAGATTTTTGGGACACGTGGTGTCAGCATCAGGAGTGTCAGTTGACCCAAAGAAGGTCGAGGCAGTGATGAGTTGGGAGAGGCCGAAGTCAGTCTTCGAGATACGTAGTTTCTTGGGATTGGTTGGGTATTACAGGAGATTCATTGAGGATTTCTCCAGAATAGCAGCACCTATGACTAGGTTGACCCGGAAGGAGGTCAAGTTTGATTGGGATGACCGATGTGAGGAGGCATTCCAGGAATTGAAGAGGAGACTTGCCGGCTCCCATCTTTATTAGTCCGGACGGGGGACGGGGTACACGGTGTGTGATGCCTCGGTCGGATTGGGATGTGTTTTTGATGCGATCGGAGGAGTAGTAGCTTATGGTTCTCGTCGGTTAAGATCACGAGCGGGAGTACCACATGACATGGAGTTAGCGGCCGTAGTCTTCGCCTTGAAGATTTGGCGCCACTACTTATACGGAGAGGAGTTCGAGGTGTACTCAGACCATAAAAGTGAAGTATATTTTCCGCAACGAGCGGGACCTCGAAGCATGAGGCCTTACGAGATGGATGGAGTTCCTAGAAGGATTATGGCTTCATTTTGCATTACCATCCGGTAAGGCAAATGTGGTGGCTGATGCACTCGGTCGGAGATCACGGGGCATTGGCTAGTATAGCTTCTCGGGAGTAGCGGATGCTCGGGAGGCGTAGGACGAGTTTGGGGGGCTACGGTCTGACGAGCGGACTCGGGGGTACCTTAGTTTAGGTAGCCACGAGTCTACGTTGAGAAGCGGTGATCGAGTCAGTGGCAGGGCTGCGGAGATGGTGTCCATCGGGGACCGGGTACAGTCAGGTACATGTGACGAGGGCTGGACCATCCACACAGATGGTAGTCTTCGGTATAGAGGACGGGTAGTGGTTCCCCATTTGACCGATTTGAGAGAAGAGATTCTTAGGGAGTTTCACTGCTCTCGATTTGTCGTGCATCAAGGTGGCACGAAGATGTACCAGGATCTTCGTCTCCAGTACTATTGGAGTGGGATGAAGAGACATGTAGGGGACTTTGTTCGACGATGTCTCACATGTCGTGAGGTTGGGGCGAACATCGGAAGCCGACGAAATTTATGGCCATTGGAAGTGGGTAGTGGAAGTGGGAGCAAGTCCACGATGGACTTTGTGACCCACCTTACCGAGCATAGCGAAGCATGGCGATATGGGTGATAGTGGACCAGCTCACGAAGTCGGCACATTTTCTAGTCGTGCGGATGACCTTCTCATTGGAGAGATTCTTCAGGTTGTACATTTGAGAAATGGTCAGGCTACATGGGTACCCGGTATCCATAGTGTCGGATAGGGACCGAGATTCTGATAATTTTGGAAGAGTTTCCAAAGGCTATGGGCCTGGTGACTATGAGTGCGGCGTTCCACCTCGAACGGATGGATTCGGTCCGGGGAAGGGTATCTGGTGTTAGAGGGCGTCTTTGATATGCGTCTGGATCATAAGGATGGTTGGGAAGAGCGCACCCATAGTGGGTTCGCCTGCAACAGCGAGTTACCGGGCGGAGTATACGGATGGGCGCCGTATGAGGCATTGTATGGGAGGCCATAGATCCACCGTTATGTTGGGCCCAGAGGTGGGAGAGAGCTCCGTCATTTAGGTCTACGTCCCGATCGAGACACCTCAGAGAAGGTGAGCTTGATACGACAGCGTCTTCTCACGGCTCAGATCCGGCAGAAGAGCTATGAGGATGTGCGACGACGACCCTTAGAGTTCGAGGTTGGGGATCACGTCTTCTTGAAGGTGATGCCTAAGAGGGGAGTGGTAAGGTTTAGCGGCGTGGGAGGCTATCGTGAGAGGTTCATTGGACTTCGAGATACTCGAGGGTAGGCACCGTTAACGTACCGAGTTAGCGTTACCACCCAGCATGTCAAGTCACGAGGTGTTTCAAGTAGGAGAATGTAAGACGAGAAATTCAATTTACGGAAAAAGGGCAAATTCGTAATTTCGATTACAAAATTGTAATTTCGGTTAAAAATCCGTAATTTATTCTCTAGATCTCTGATGATGAAACAGATTTCACCGTTGGAATCGTCTCGCGAAATCTAGCTAGCAAGAAAAATTTCGTCGAATTCCGAGACAGTCGGAGTCGACACGTTTTCGAGCATCCTTTGTTAGTCTTAGTAAGCGATTTTTCGATGCTATGAAAGTCACATATAACACGTACTCATGTGCCATGAGTGGTATGAGTAGATAAATGATGAAAATGGACGGCCGAGATAGTGCCGAATGTCAAAACTGGGAAATGAAGGGACATAATGGTCATTTTGGAAGTTTTTAAGTCACTAGAAGACAAAATAGGAATAGTGACTTGTCTTCTTCGATAAGCGAGAGGAGCGTGGGGAAAGGAATAGATCCGGGGCTGATTTTCTTAAGTTCTGAGTGAGGAGAGAGTCTTCCTTCTCCTGAAATCGGACGATCCGGCCCGGAGTCGTGGGTTTCGGGACAAGAAGGAAGGCGATACTCCGCGGAGAGGCGGCAGCGTGAGTGCGGGATTTAAGGAGTTTAGACAAACTCTTTGAGGTAGGGGTTTCTCCCTACTTGGGTTTTATTCTTTTTTTAAGTACCATGTAAATGTTTCGGTTGGTTGAGGCCTTGAACCGCCGTTTGATCGGTTCCAAACCTTGGAACCGAAATGTTTGGATTTGAGACCCCTGGCAGTCCGTATCGGTTCTCTACGGACTGTTTGGGGTTATCATGTGATGAATGGTTCATAAATCATGTATTGGTTTGATTTGGTCGGAAATGGCGAAATGCGGGGTTCTAAAGGTGAACCGATAATTTGTGTTGTTTGATAGGAGGCAGGTAGCGAGGGGTTTCTTGTTCCTAATGACTAACTTCACAACATAAAAATTGTAGCTATGTGTTTGGTCAAGTAATTCCGTCAATTGCTTGTGTTTGATCATTAGCCCAAGTAGGCTAATTTGATGTTTGAAATGAGAATTACATAACATGATTGTGTGATTTAATTTTTATGTGAATACCTTGTGTTTATATAATTGCATGTGGATTAATTTGTATTGGAATTGGCATACATGCATTCCATATGCACAGGAACACCCTAGGAATATAGGAGTGAGTGCATGAGGTGAGTCTAGAGAAAATGGTTCGGTGGGTAGTATAAAAATGTTAATTATCGGAGGCTAATCCAAATTATAAATATCAATCGTCGGAGCGGCCCAATTGATATATATACATCGGAGGGTTGTCCCTGGCCCAACAAGCAAGGAGAATTCTCATACGAGGCTTAGGCGAGTGTTAGAGAGTCGGTGAGGACTCGGGATACGAGTTGGTCATGTAGACATTCAAGTAGGATCGTGCATTTGCTTGAATGTGTGTTTATTTTTGGAGCATTGCGTACCGCCCAGGGTGGAGTAGCCCCGCAGGGCGATTCCTGCGGCGATAGCTCACCCGGAGTGTGGGAATTTATTATTTTAGGTACGGGAGCGTGCGGGGTGACTCATCCTAAAGTCGCCCCAGAAGAGAAAGCTGGGATTGGCTTTGGATTTGATGATATTTACATGTATTAGAATTGAGTATTTTAATATATGTTGTATAAAGATAGCTATTTGAACTCTTGAGCTATTGGATATAGTTGGTATGTTTTTATGGGTATTGTAGTATGGGCCCAAGAGGTCGTTTTTATCCATAATTGTATCGTTGTGATTATATTGGGTTGCCCAGGACAGGTTTCATGCGATGCGGCTTAATTTGGGTAGAGCTCGTACAAAGGAGACTGGATTTTAGTGGCGTCGGGTAACCCGACATCCACTTGTATTCCGCAGGTTGAAGGGTAGTCAACGGACCCCCGGGTTTGGGGCGTCACAGTTTCTAGTGGGATTTTTTTTGTCGTCACACTTGTTGTTGTGAGGTTATATCTTGGTTGAGCTTATGTTGCGAATCGATTGCTGAGTGCCACTGTTAAGTATGAAGAGACAGGATGGTATGATGGACATGTAATCTGATGCAAGGATTTTTATTTTTTTTAAAGTTGTTGGGTACTCGTTGTCGTCGAAATCCGGGGAGGATATGGGGTCGAAGGTGCTAGGATCGAATTTGACGTCGTTGCTAACTTGATCTCGGTCGAGTTATTCTGATATCAAAGTGACGTGGCGCTCGGCTACGAAAAGAGTAATAAAATTAAAGAAAGGGAACAAAATAAATGAAACGAAATTCTGAGTTTTCAATAATATCAAGTCTACTAAAAAACAATAACTTTATGGAGTGTTGTTTATAGTCACCAATAGAAAATCTTAACGAATAAATCCAAAAATCCTAATAGATAAATCCAAAAAGTACTAACTGATAAATCCAAAAAGTACAATTAAATAAATAACTAATAATAATAAAAATCATCATTGGACTTGGGTTTCCTATCTCGTCTAAGCCTAGATATGGGCCTACTCCATGCCCCATCATTGAATTGGCATATTTATCTTTATAAATTATAACTATAATTAGGATAATTTGGAGTATCAAGGTAAAATAAATATGGGGTTTAAGAATAAATTAATTGTTTTTACTTATTATATAAATTTTATTTTAGACTTTAATCATATCATTCAGTTATTTACTAAAAAAATTTAATGATTTAAATTAAACTATGAAGTCACTTATATTTGGATTAGATGAAAAAATAAAGTGAAGAAAATAAGGAAAACATAAACCAAAATGTTTATTTTTTCCAATATTTAAATTATCAGAAAACATCAAAATATGCCTTGAGGATTTTCATTTAATTACTTTATTTAAATTTCTTTTGTAAATATTTTAACATTGTTTCTCTTCAATTTGATGTATTTTAATTAAATGAAGACATTTATTAATAATAATTATTTTATAATAATCATGAACTTAAGTAAAAAGAATTTCAATTAAAGAAAGTTAATGATGTTCTTTAGATTTTCCTTTAATGAAATTTGCACATTTAATTTATTTCAATTTTTATAAAATTGGCATATTCTTATTGTGCAGAACGGTTTTGTTACCGTATGATCTATGGGGCATACGTGGCCTTAATGTGAACACATAAGGGCGACATTTGTGGTGGGCGGCGCCTCTCAGACAATTAAGTCATCAATATGGAGAGGAAGAAGGAGGAGGTGAGATAGTAGGGTGCATACCTTCTTCTATGAGGGATCTTGATTTATAGGGTTTGGTTCCCCGAATCTCCGTTCTTATTTTAGGAATAATATCTATTTTCCTTTATTAAGGATTTATCGCTTATGTGATAAGATGCATTTCCTTATCAAGATTCTCCTTTATGGTATAAGATCTGTTTTTCCTTATCAAGGATGATCTTTTTAAGAGATAATATATGTTTTTCCTTATAAAGGATTATCTTCCAAAGTTTAGAAATTAGGAAGTCGGGGATAAATATATACTTTGTGTATTTTCCCATATGTGGTGAGGTGGCCGCTTGGGGGACTCGGGATCCCACACGGGTTTTAGGACTACATAGGGTGGAGTTCGTGTGGTTTTTAGTGTAATGGGCCGCCTTAGGCCGCTTCATGAGCGGGCTGACAATGGGCACGTGCTTGGTGGCGGCGTATTAGAAGTAGTGGGTTTGGGCCTAAAGCGTGGTACCCACATATGAAATTTATTTATTTCCTAATTAAAGTACCCAACATTAATAACTACTACCCTTTGTAATCGCTGAACTTTAAAAAAAATTGTAAGAAATTCAAATTGTAATTATTATAAATTAAATCACTAATATCAAGGAAGTATTAAAAATTTTAGGCCATGTTTGGTCACGAAAATTTTAAGAAAAACTTTCTGAAGAAATAAAAATCGAAATATAAGGAAAAAATTAGTCAAGTCCATAAATTTATGTTTACTTATTACTTCAAACTCATTTATTTATGCTAACTCATGTGGAGATTTTATTTATTTATTTATTTTTTGTTGAAACAAACTTTGAAGATTAAATAATATAAAAATATAAAAATATCTAAATATTAATAATTATATTTGATTTTCTCTAAAAAAAATTGCATGTAAATATAAAAGAATTCCTCAGATTCACCTATCAACATAATTCATGAAAGGGCTAGAATAAAAAGATAACTCTGAGAAGGACAATTTTTATAAAAATATAAACTACCCCTTGAAACTATTTATTCAATTAAAAAGTATAGAAGTACAAAACACATATAATACAATTACAATATAAAACATTAATAACAAGTAATTCAAAGCATGTCATGAATTTTATAATGTGAGCAAAAAAAATGGAATACATTATTGGGGCCTTTAAATCACGCGGAAATTATTTTTTTTATATTTTGGTCCCAGATGAAACCAAAATTGAAACCATGTGTGAACAGTGTCCATGATATTACCCTAATATCTCGAGTTCTTGCCGACTCCCTCACACATGCATTTTCCATGTATGAAAACTTTCTCCAAAACAAAAGATTTTTGTTTTTGAAACTCATTGGACAACCTTTGATATCAAAACACATTGGACAACCCTCCGATATTAAAATACATTGGACAACCCTCCGATGTCATAATACACTAGATGACCCTCCGATATCATATCACACTAGACAACCCTCCGATATAAAATTCATTTATTGGAGAAACCTCTAATATCAAATTCATTCAAAACCCATGTCATGCACCCTTTGTTTCATGAATCTCTGTTATATGAAATGCAACTTTGCCATTTCATATAATTCATTACAGCCATGATGAGTACCACATGCAACATTAATCATGGATTAGAACTAGAAAAGCCGTGCAGGTTTTATTTTTTGTGTGTTCTTTTAGGGCTTCATGGATTGGTCTGATTGAAGAAGCGGAGATTCGGGGTTTTTGGCGAATGATGATGATGATGATGATACGATGTTATTCTTGATCGGAGGAGGAGATGGGTAGTGGTAGTGTGGTGGTGAGGTGGTGGTGGTTGTGGTGGTGGGAGGAGGAGGCTTTTCATCCGGCGGTCGAATGTCGTGGGAGGAGGCTTGGCCTCTTCCCGTGGCTAGTCTTTGAGATCCTAATCTCAATTTTTCGATCACACAATCTGTATTGTATTGTATGTATCTGAATTTCCTTCCCGCTGCAGATCTAAACCCAATTCAATTTCAGATCAAACCTAAGAAGAATTGAGAAAATTGGGCGTGGAACCTCGTTGTCGTCGAACTCCAGGGAGGATATGGGGTCGAAGGTGCTAGGGTCGAATTTGACGTCGTCGCTAATTTGATCTTGGATCAAAGTTAAGCTCTGATACCAAATTGACGTAACTTTCATTCTGAAGATGCAGTAATAAAATTAAAAGAAAGGGAACAAAATAAATGGGAACAAAATTATCAAATTTTCAATAATATATCCAAGTCTTCCAAAAACAATAATATAAGGTGTTATTTATAGGCACCAATTGAAAATCCAAACGAATAAATCCAAAAATCATAATAGATAAATCCAAAAGTACAATTAAATAAATAACTAATAATAATAAAATCATCATTGGACTTGGGCTTCCTATCTGGTCTAGGCCTAGATATGGGCCTACTCTATGCCCCATATGTTCTTTGTGTTTTCAAAAACTGTTCTCTAAGAAGAGTTTAAAAATATGAGCTTTTACATTTTGGATACAAATTGATTATTTTAATAAATGCTGAATTAGAATAGGCTCATGCGAAGTTATATAAATATGTAATTTGATCATCGATTGGACCCCTAAATCATGAATCGATAACTTTTTCGATTCAGTCATCGATTCGGTTTTTAAAACATTGCTTATTGTACTTATTCATAAGTAGAAATTAATCATATTCTAACTTGAATGGGATAGAAAAGTAAAGTTAGGAAAATTTGAAAAAACTTAATTCTTATTACTTAATTGATTAAGTTGACTTTAATTATTAATATCATTTTATGGTATCAACTTGAAACATTTTTAAATCATTAAATTGTATTTATCTTTATAAATTATAACTATAATTAGGATAATTTGGATTATCCAAGGTAAAATAAAGATGGGGTTTAAGAATAAATTAATTGTTTTACTTATTATATAAATTTTTATTTTAGAAAACTTAATCATATCATTGAGTTATTTACTAAAATTTAATGATTTAAATTAAACTTTGAAGTCACTTATATTTGGATTAGATGAAAAAGTAAAGTGAAGAAAATAAAAGCATAAACCAAAAAATGTTTATTTTTTCCAATCTTTAAGTATCGAAAAACATCAAATGTGCCTTGAAGATTTTCATTTGATCATTTTATTTTCAAATTTCTTTTTGTAAATATTTAATATTGTCACCTTCTCTTCGATTTATTTTTCCTTTTAATTCATCAAGACATTTATTAATAATTATTATTTTATAATAATCATGAACTTAAGTAAAAAAATTTCAGTAAAAGAAAGTAATGATGTTCTTTAGATTTTCCTTCAATGCAATTTGCATTTAGATTTATTTCAATTTTTATAAAATTGGCATATTCTTATGAATTTATTTATTTCTAATTAAAGTACCAAACTTATTAATAACTACTACCCCTTATAATCATTATAAACTTAAAAAAATTTGTAAGAAATTCAATAGTATTATTATCTAAATTAAATCACTAATATCAAAGTATTAAAATTTTTAGGCCATGTTAGGTCCTGAGAATTTTAGAAAAACACAGAAATAAAATATGAAATAAGAAAAAAAAAGAAGTCAAAGTCCATAAATTATGTAACTTATTACTTGAAACTCATTTTATTTATGCTAACTCATGTGGAATTTGTTTTTATTTTTAAACAAACTCTGAAGATTAAATAATATAAAAAATAGAAATATCTAAATATTTAACTAATTATATATTGATTTCTCTAAAAAAATTTGCATAAAACAACCAAATATAAAGAGAATTCCTCAAGGGGTCACCTATCCACATAATTCATGAAAGGGCTAGAATAAAAGATAATTCCTGAGAAGGACAATTTTTATAAAAATACCAAAACTACCCTTCAAACTAATTTATTCAATTAAAAAGTATAAGTACAAAACAAATATAATACAATTATAATGTGATATGGCAAAAAATAATTGAAAATATTTTATGTGATAGTAAATGTGGCTCCACCTTATAGAAATTATATAATATATTTTCTACCTATAAAAAAGTATTTATTTCCCACAAAATATGGAAATATTTATTATCACTTATTTGGAAATAAGAATAGAAAATGTTAGATTTCTATATATGTGGGATATCATTTATTTCTTTCCTTGTATAACTTATTTATATTTTCTATAAATTTTAAAAATAAATAATGAAAATAATTCTAGAAAGCACACTTACAAGATGAACTTGTTTTTTAACGCCTGTATTTTTGCTTTTCACATTGCGCTATTGCAAGAGTGTTCGCCTGTCCCTTTTGGGGAAGTGCCGCGTCGTCTTACAAATACTCTAGGCCCGGGTTCGAGCCTTACGATACATTGTCAATCCAAAGATGATGATCTCGGCGTACATGTACTCTCGAATAACAACTACTTCGAGTGGACTTTTCATCCCAACTTTTTCAATCTGAGTAACTTTTTGTAAAAATCAATGGCAAAATGAGTCATGTCATTTGATGGATTATCGGCTTCGGGGATCTGTTTGGATGTCATAAACGTTGTTTTTTGGGATATAAACTCTATCGGTGCTTGCTTGGTCAACTTTGATGAAGGTGGTTATATTGCAGATTTAGCTAAGCGGCAAAGCGAAAATTTTAGGAACCGAGCAACAGTTCGAGAAGGAGATGCCGTGACAATTCTGGAGTTTTGAGGTTAGAGAAGAGCTATTAATAATTATATCTATATATGTGGTTTGTTCTATGTACTATCGAATAAGTTCTAGATAAACATCATTATGATTATGTTTCCTATAGTTTGGAATGTAAGAAATGGTTTTATAGAGAACAAGACTTTCCTTCTTGTATTAAAATGGACTTTCATGAAGGCTTTTACATTTAGTCTTTAACAAAAGAATTGTTTTAGTATATCCCAAGAGATTTGAAAGTGCTCTGTACCATATCAGTGCATTTCTTAGTGAATCTTTGTCCCAAATTTTCTAAAATCGATCACGCTTTTCTTTGTAAGTGTAGTAAGCGGGATAAGGTTATGTCATTTGATAGTTACGAAAGTGGGAAGCTGTATGGATAATCATAAGCTGTTTTTAGGATATAAACTCCGTGGGTGCTTACTTGGTCAACTTTGATAAAGGTGGTTATGTGGATTGATTTAGTGGCCAAAGGCAAAATTTTAGGAACCGAACAGCAGTTTGAGGAGATCGTGACAATTGTGAGTATCGAGTTTGAGAAGAGCGTAAATCATCGTATCTATATATGTCGATTGTTCCTATGTGCTATCGATATAAATATTTAAGTTCGAATAAGTTCTAGATAAACATCGATGTAATTCTCCTTGTGTCATATAGTTTGGAATCAAGAAATAAGTTTTATAACGAAATAAACACTCCCTTCATGTATTCGTTATGGACTTTCGATTTTTTTCATTTAAATCAGACAAAAATTTGTTTTAAAATATATCAAATTTCATGAATTTTGCTTTATAATGAATAGCTACTTCGAGTAGTCTTTCATCACTGAAACTCAATCCCAGCTTTCTTTACTAAATCAATAAAGGTAAAGGGTATATCATTTGATAATTCTAGCTCCTCACATCCTTGTCAAGGGTCATACTCCCAATTAGATTCGCTACTTGAAAAGTAATGCTCCTTCCAAAACCTATGGGAAGATGGAAGATCGGAAATTACCATAGGAGCGCCGGCACGCTTGGAAAAATAAAGGAAGCCCTCGGCGGATTCCTTCACGCTAAAAAGATCAAGGAACAAAGCTATACTGGGAACACCGAGGCCCTTGTCCCTGAAGAAAACCAATAACCCAACCAGAATACCCCAGCAATTGGGCGAGAGTTGAGAAGGACAGACATTGAAGTGTTGTAAAACCCCTTTTATAAAGGGTGTAGAGGGAAGCGAAGACCGTTGTCGAAGGCCACTTCAAAGAAGCACACCATCTTACGTCTTGGAGACCACGTAAGAGGTCAAATGTCGAGGACCAGACCCGGACACAAAAGGAGGTCCTGTACCTGGTGAAAGTGGCCCATTACAAGGGTGGAGCTTTGCTTGGTCCCGCGTAAGCAATGCACGGCGGACTTTAGCTATTCCGACCCCCCGGGATACTTAATCTCGTCAATTCTCCCCTTACCCTTGTTCAAGGGAAAAGGGGGCTCCCCCGGGGCATCTCGAAGATCAACTCCAGCCGAGCGGTCGGAGGTGCCGTCGGTTCGAGTGAGCAGGTGGCATCAGAGTCACCTCTGTGTAAGCGACCTGGACCCATGGTGATAACAAATAGTAAGAACTAAAGCTTGGCCAATCTAGCCTAGCGCTGGGTGTATTCTTGGAAAAGGCACCGAAGGGAGGAAAGACGCACTCGTCCTAGGGTAAAGCGAAAAAGCTATCTCAGTGAAGCGGCTAAAAGGACTGCGCACGGAGAGTTGGGGACGGAATACTAAGGGAAAGGGAAGTCCGAACTCACTAAAAAGCAAAGAAAAAGCTTCAGGATCAAGGGAACCTAGAGGCGACAGGTCGAGGATATCCCTGGAATAAATAGAAAAAGAAACTAGAAGAATTAGGAAGAAATGAGCGCGAAGCAGAAAAGTCATCATTATCTAAAACATATGGCAGCCAAGCTACTGGCGATCCCGACTGGGCGACGCGTGGAAATCATCGGCGTTGACCCTTGCCCATGCACACCGTAAGGTTGGAACTGATGGGTTTGAAAAATAGGCGCGTAGGCCCACGAGCTCGAAGAAGAGGCAAGCCCGATGAAACACCCAAGCCCACAGTGTCATTAAAGCAGCCAGTCCACTGGCCCCAAAGGCCTGATAGCATGGTATTTGGGAAGAGCCACGATACGCAAATCATACTAAATCTCTTCAATAAAGGGAAGTTGGATAATCCCCAGTAACATTTTATCCTGTAAATCTAACTAAATCACGACAAGGAAAATAGGATAATTCCGCGATAAACGACTTATCATGTAAATCAATGGGATCTCACGATAAAGGAATGAGGATAATTCTCGATAAGCGCTCATTCATATCATAGTAAATCCGATATCGATAAAAAATATCTCATCCAATGGGAAAGAATCCTTATTACTATCCAATTGGGAGAACATCGCTATATATATCGGGCCACCTACCGGTGAAGGTACGCAAACACATTAAGCCCTCTAGCGGCCTATCTTTTCTCTCGTGACGACTTAAACGACGGAGGGCGGCCACGGGCGGAGCCCAGTGAGCCATGTGCTCTTGTTTTTTTTGCGAGGGAGGCAGCTATGTGAGCACGTAGTGACCAAGCAGCGATCTTAGTCCAACAATGGCCCCATCACGCTCCGTCCCGGTCTTTGATTAGAAGGCATCATCAATCTTGTATATAAGATATTACTTTATCTTGTATGAACCTAATTAGAATTTAATTAAATTTAATTTCTTGATAGGAAGTAAATTATAAGATTATAATATTCTAGTGAGAAAGAGAAATATATTTATTTAAATATAATTAGAAAATTTAGAAAACAATTTGAAAAAATAAAATAAAAAAATTGAGCTGAGGGATGAGAATTCTTTTATAGTACTATTGGTAATTGGGGTTAGGATGAGAGATGACCCATGCGTGAAACATCAGTTATTGTTCCTATGTATAATGAAAAATCTAACATAAAAGACCAAATTTTAAAATGAAAAGACCTTATATAACAGGCTATCATCAAGGTTTCTTTCATTTGTAAGAAATAAAATGTAATATAAAATTATCCATTATGATCTCTTTATACTTCTATCAGATCGTGAAAATTCCTTCAAAAATTTAAAAGAAAGAAAAGAAATATTGTTGAAACTTTGTATATTAAGAAAAACCAGCAATTGTTCAGTTCAGCTAATTAAGATCACTACATTGGTATTAACCAAAAAAAAATGAACAGTTGAGAGGATGATTATAAGCACATATTTCCAAGACATCAAGATTAAAAACTTGGCATAATGTCCTCTAGGAATTCAGACAGAAAATAGAAAATTCTACATTAATGTATGCTGATGGTGTAACTCAGGCCGTAGCAGCTGTAGCGTAGCCCACAGAACAAAAATGACGGGAACAGTCGGAGAGAAAAGTATGTGACTGCCAAGAAGGTGAGTGCATATACCGGGACAGCACCATATTTCAAACGATCATCAAGCATTAAGAAGTGCCCTGAGGAGAAGCATAACAACATGGCAGCCATGGATATAAAGAGAAAGGTTAAACCTAGTGTAAGGTTCCGAGGCAGGTCTTACTAAAGTCTTTATACTTTTGCTTGGACATGAGAATGGAGAAAAAAAGTGAGCAAAGACATGGAGGAAGAGCAAAAAGAGCAACCAGTGATGACATTGCAAAAAGATTTAAAAGCGCTAAATGGTGTTAATAAAGCTGGTTTGCCAGTATCTTGTTTGACCCCACCGGGCACGGTGGCTGATGAGGTGCAAAGGCGAGGGGTTGCTATCAGGCTGCAATGACAGAGCAAGAATTGCGCGTTGTTCAGCCATGCTTTGCTTTGGGTAAGGAGTTCTCCATGTGTATCCTATAAAGATATAGTGCTGTCATTTCTTCTTTATTTAGACCGACATATAGAAATTTGGTGGCAAGGTGTTCTTCATACTGCAGTATTAAGTCTCTGTATTGGATAAGAGGCTGAAAACAAAAAATTTTTATGCTTTGTTTGGTTCCTAGAAAATGCTAAAGGAAGAATTAAAAGCAAGAATGAAAAGGAAAGAAAATAATATAAAATTTTTCTTTTGTTTGAAAAAAAAAATCTATTTTATATTGTTTTCCTCACGTCAATTTGAATAATATGCATGATTGGGAATAAAATATTACATCCATATTGTGCAAAGTAATTTTTTTCTTTCCTTTTCTTTTATCTTCATATTATTTTTTTACCCCGAGGGAAAAATAAGTAAGGGAAAATATTGTAATATTTTCCTTAGCATTTTCTTTTGTTTATTTTTTTTTCTTTATATTTTTCATGTCATCCAAACTTTTATTACTGTTTGATAAAATAGAAAAAAATTAAGTGCTGAAAAAATAAGTGTTGAAAATTAAGTGCTGAATTTCATAAGTATTGAATGTATTATAAGCGTTTGATAAGTTAATGACAATTGAATACTAAAGATAAATACTGTTGTTTGATAATTGTAATCTTCGAATACGAAAATTATGTATTTTACATTTTTACCCTTATTATCATTAAATTACATATTATCCAAAATAAATAGAGTTTCAAATATTTTATTTTCACTACAATTATTAATTATTGTAAATAACATGTTTAAAAAATATGTAAAAAATATTTATTCTAATAATATTATCCAAAAAAAAGACATAAATATGTTTTAAAAATAACCGATAGAATCTAAACTTTTAAAACTATCCAAACTAACAGAATATTTGCAAAATATTATGTATTTATAAGGGTTTTTGGTCCAATTTATTTTCATTTTAAGTTTTTTTTGTTGACCGTATTCTAGATTCCACATTAAGTAGGTCTTTACCTACTTATAATTTTCATGATTTTCATTTAAAATTTTCAATTGAAGCTTCTAAAATTTTATTTATCATTATATTGAAAAATTAAAACCATTGAAAATTTTCATTTCAATTGTTTGAACATTTTAATAGTTTATCAAACATTAGGAAAATTATTTTCCATAGTATTACTATTTTTTCCTTTCCTTAGTATTTCAAACCAAATATAACCTTGGAGTCGTGTTTGGTTCTAGAAAGTGTACCAAGGAAAAAATGTAAGGGAAAATAATTCTCATGTTCCACTTGTTTTATGAAAATATTTAGAAAATTAGAATATTGAATTAGTTATAAACGCCAATGAAGGACCTAACTCAATGGTTAAAGACTAGGGTGGGCATAGGAAGGGAGGGCCCAGGGAGTTCAAATCCTTATTGGAAAAAAAATGTGTATATATCAAAAAATTAAAAGTTATAAACTTATACATCTTAAAAACATTTAATCTTCATATCCAATGAGTTAAAATAAATACAATAAATTTGAAGGTGCAAATAAAATAATTTGTGCTTTTACCTCAATTTTTATTTTACTCAACTTTTCTTTCTTTATACTTTTTCCTCCCTGTTTTCTTTCATTTGCATTTTCCTCAAATTTTCAGAAAACCTATCATAGCCTAAAAGTAAGACATAGGATTGAGGTGATCGCATATACCTCAGCCTGTTAACTCTTGTGCAGATGCAACATGGTGTTAGCTCCTGTATGCTTCCTTGAGCATAACCTAGGATGGCAGCTCGATGCATTATCGTATTCCCATCGATATCCCTCTCATGAAATGCAAGGTCTTTATCAACAACATATCTCCTCCTCCTAAGTAAGAAGTCATATACATGGGATTGTCCAAACTCCACTGCTGTCAGTACTATGTTCCTCCCATATTTGTCCCTGTCATGAATGGTCATAGGAAATACTTGTAGGATTTTCTCAACCATTTCAATGACACCGTTCATTACTACGGGCTCAATGGTGTTTCATAAGCTGCACAGAGAACAAAATTCATTCTTCGCTTCTCAGAAAATTTCTCAATGGATCTGCTACTAATCTAATGGCAATGTTGAAAATTTGGGAGGCCTCCCGAGTTTTGCGCATATGTCCTACTTTGCCTCTAAACTTTTATTTTATCCCAAGATACCCCTCATGTTTACTCTGTAACTCACCCATGCCCATATGGTTAAAAAAAAGTCACAACCAGGCTGGAAAATGACACATATGGGGTGTTTAACGAGCATTTTAACGGGTCTTTGTCCATTTGTTACATTTTCTAACGACAGGGGAGGTATGGAAGAAAACGTTAATTAGGCGTATCTTGGGATTGAAAAAAATTCATGGACAAAGTGGGACATAAACTCGGGGTATTTGTGCACATAATCCAGAAAAATTCGAGATTTTGAGTTTTCATAATCCACACAAAACTGAGTTACCTTTGCCTCTTCTGAATACGTCATACTCCGAATAACACGTTGATTCAGTTCTCGCATTGTTTTGAGGATTCGTTTCATATTCAGATTTCACAGCATGTTCAAGTAGTTTGTTCATGATGTGAGCAGACCATACGTGCGTCTCCTTTATCCCTTTTACTGTCCTTATCTCACTTGTTCCTTACATACACCACAAACAATAAAAAATATGTTTAAATATTACAATCCATATTGTTTAATAACACAGGGAAATTGATCCATACCCACTACTATTGAGCGATCAACCATTTTGGATAGAATAAGCCCGAAGAAGTTCAAGCATCTGTAATAGATTGTGGGGAAAACATGATAATCATGAGCTCTAGCTCTTGAATGAGTAGCCTATATGCAAAGATATAAGTCAATGTTTAATTCATGACCTACTTACTTTAAGACTTCATCCAGCTTATAAGATCGATAGATTCTACACTGTTGATGATCATTTATTAATACCTTGACCTTCTTCAGGATTCTCTGCATCCAACTGCTTGTTTGATTTTGGTATCCTTTTCCGCCATTGACTGAAAGAATATAAATATATGCAAGGATTGTACATCACGGAAAATAAATGAATAAATGATGTCACATGAACCTATGTAATCGCATCTTTGAAAGTGTAAGATGGATAACTTAGATTCTATTGCTCAACTCGAAATTTTTAGGGATGCGTGACGGTGAAGGATCAGGTTGATAGGTCACTACTAATCTGATTGGGCTATGGGCCGTTCAATTGTGGGATGCCTATTAATATATGATTTATTTTTTAAGGTTTGTGGAATTTAGAGGCATTTTGTGACATTTAAGGTTTTGTGGGTTTTTCCCCAATAGCCATGATATTCCAATCTTGTATTCTCTTTCTCTAATTGCCTATTCCCCTTTTTCTTTAACAAAAGGTTTTCTTCTAGTTAAAAGTTTGATCTTAGGCACCCACCTATTTAACTTGTTAATCATCTTCCATATCACTTGAAAGAAGTTGATACATGTTTGATAGTTGTTTGGATACCCGAGGCCCTCAACCTTCTTTTCCTCTTTGAAAGTACTGCTGGGGACGAGCTCTTCAACGTATATACCTTGCAAGATAACACAGTGAAGTTTGTGGCATTGGCTGGGGAATAAGATAGATATATATATATATATATATATATATGAACCGATTATTTCGAAGGTTGGGATAGGGTCTTTCAGCTATAAATGATTTTCTCGAAAATGCCGAGAGAAATGCCACTTCTGAATGCAGTAGGCGTCTGAGCTAGTATATGAAGAGGAGAGTTCCTTAAATCGTTAACTTGAATCCATAGAGCCTTCCAGCCTAGAATGATTGAAATGCCAAATCTATAGATAACAAGAATAAATAAGTGATTAAATGCGTACATATATATATATATATATATATAAGATAGGAATTCAATGAATTTCTAAATACTCTTGCATTACTTGTATCCATCGGCGCAGCAATGTGAAGGAACAGTTATGCATGATTGGCATGGCGTGAGTGAGCTTAGGCAGGGCTGTCACACATTCATAAAGCCATAGGAAAGGTGTCCTTCTTAGCATAGCGAACCGCCAGGCACATAGGCGTGTCATCATAGTAGTTGTAATTCCAGTAGTTGTTTATGATGCTTATCAGTACCAATGATAAGATTACACATGCAGATATTTGCCCAATTCGCTGGGTGCAGGAGTATTTAAGCTGATCTCCGCCTTGTATGGATAGGACATCTAAAGCCTCTTCGCTCTTCTCATTAATCAGTTTAACCAATTCTTCAACTACATCTTCTTCTCCGCTTGCTACTGCCATGTGCAATGCTGTGTTCCCTGATTTACCAAGCTTCATCTTATGAGCTCTCGAATCATTCTTGTACATGCTGCTTATCTTCCCAGAATGTGCACTATCAACTCTCTCTCTCATCTCTTCATCTTCTGCTTTTATATATAATATACTGAAATCATGCATATCAATATCATTCTGCTATTTATAATATAAAAATATTTCTTTAACACCATCTTAGATATATATATATATAATATATATATATACACTCCTTTTACATACAAGTATGGATATAACTCTATATTTTAGAATTTTTTCCATTCTGATTTAAAACCATTTTATATTTTCGTTTTAATATAAGAACCATAGAAATGAAAATGTACATATATGATATTCCAAGAAATGATATAGCCAAGTGTAATGTAAATAATTTAGTTTTTTTAATATTTTTTATTAAATATATAAATGTTAAGAATACTATAGGACCACCCAATATAAAAATGCAAGACCTAGATGGTTGAAATTTATATTTCAATTATCAAATTACAAAAGAGTAGAAAACATTCTTTTTCTTTTCTTTTCTTTTTCTTTTTTCTTTTCTTTTCTTTTCTTTTTCTTTTCTTTTATTGATTATTAGGATTCATATTATTCAATGTTGGAATGGAATTATTTCTTTGTTGTCATGTAGTGCACGTTGAGATGCTCTCCTTTGAAGGGCCATAAGATTCGATATCTTGTTAGCTCATTAGGGTATTATTTAAGAAGTAAAGTCAAAAGGTCAAATAATCCAAATGAACAAGGCAAGAAACTAGAACCAATGGACAAATTGCTTAACATCTCTATCATCATCATAATAATTTAAAAGAGTGAAGAAAGACTCGATGGTATTTGTATATTATGAACTATTAATTACGTAGTACAAGAGGAGGCCTTATATAGGCTAGGTTATACAACCCTAAGAAAGGAAAATACAAATTACCATACATAATAAATCTAACTTGCCATATATAATAATCTAACAATATAATAATCTAACATCCCCCCTCAAACTCATGGTGGTTTAAGAGAAACCATTATGAGTTTGGAAGAATCAAAGTTCTTGAAAATTGGTTTGGTGAAGATATCGACTAAAGCGATCCACGAGAAAGAAGCAGTTGAAGTGTGAGGTGTGCCTTGGAAGCGGATGATGGCGAATGAGTGACAATCAATCTTAATATGTTTAGTATGTTCATAGGAAGACATCATTATGAGCAATTTGAATAGCACTTCGATTATCATGAAGGTGAGAGTTGCATTTGCGCATTGGATGAATTAACACCAAGATGCGTAGTAATCAAACGTAACGAGAATAAGTTCGAGTTGTAGTAGGCGCCGGTGCTCTATATTTTGCTTGATGGAGCAGAGCAATATTGTTTGTTTCTTGCTTCTCAAAGAGATAAAAGTACCCGGAAAACAATATCTGCTGTAGTAGATGTTGATCGGTGGGATGACATGCCTAATACGCATCTGAATATGCTTGAAGAGTTAATGAAGAATGGGAAGAAAAATAAAGACCATCAAATATGGTGCCTTTCGGATCACGAAGGAATCATGAGAATAGTAGCATAATGAGGGGAGATCTGGGGGTAACCATAAATTGACTAACTACATGAACTACATGACGCATGGAAATATCGAGAGCGAAGTAACGAGTGAAATAGATTAGACTCGAACAATTTGTACGTGAGGGTAGCATCCGATGGTGATTAGCCATCATGAGAATTGAGCGCTTGAGTTATACTCAATAGGTGTGTCGACTATCTTGCTATCGATATTGGCTCGAAATCGAGATCATAAGCTACTTGGCACAAAGTAAGATAATAACCATCTACTGAGAAGAAACTTCTAGACCCCGAGAAAAGACCGAGATCTTTTATTTCAGATTGTTATTGAAAGTGCTTTAGATCCTGAATACCCTGCATATCATCACCTATAATAATTATATCATCAACATACAAGAGGATAATAGTAATACCATGACCAGACCGTCTTAAAGTAAAGAGTGTATCAAAGAACTACATGAAAACCATCTTGAAATGAAGTGAAATGAACTTTGCAAACCATGCTCGAGGAGCTTGTTTAAGAACCATAAAGTGTTTCTTGTAGTCGACATACTCGTGAGAACTCAGAGGTGAGAGTAACCAGAGGAAATATATAGACTACCTCTAAGAGTTCATGAAGGTTTTAAAGTTCAAAACAAATTTGCGAGTGGGAGAATTTGGCCCGATAAATTTAAAAATAATA